>JZLH01S0037545.1:12667-26614 GCA_001188425.1 Eucidaris tribuloides
CTGTTCCACGCTCTAGAAAAGTCGAAAGGAGCTATCGTCCTCTTTCTCCCACTAAGCATGTAACTTAATCCGCGAGTACACTATAGACTAAACTAAATAGGTTATCTACACTCTCAAGCTAGCGGATAGTGTTTTTGATACACCTCGTTTACTATAAGTTTACTTTTGGTTCATTTTTTTTTTTATAAGTATCTATGTCATTAGTAAGTAAACGTTGTACATAAAACGTGAATGTTTGAATTAATTCCATATGAAAGCATAAGCTTTTTGTCCCTGTGGTTCAATTAAATAACTCTCTTCAACGGTATTCATTAAACTGTAACCCAGTGCTTCTTTTCAACTCGATGTCCACTCTGACTGTTTGAATTTTTGAGGCCTTTTTTGACCGTTAGAAATGTTTGATACATGCTTTATTTTAATACTGCTTTTTAACCTCTCTGGGTATGAATCAGTCCTTTAATCCCAGACCCACGCCAGAATACCACGCCAGAATACAGTACCACTTCTTTTAAGAAAACAAAAACACCAACAAAAAAACAACAACAACCATCAACACCACGGCATGATTTGTCGTTGATTTTATTTTTCATTCTGGAATGGGTCAGTATCAATATAATACAACGTCAGCGTTCATCCGAACCGTCGTATCGCTATACGACAGTTTGATTGACCGCGCCTCGAGCGAACGCGTTCAAACCAAACTGTCATATCCATCATTCATAATACACGTAACACAAGACAGTTCGGGTTGAACGTATTCGCTCGAGGCGCGGTCAATCAAACTGTCGTAAAGCAATACGACGGTTCGGATGAAAGTCGACGACAATGTAGAAGTGTATGAATTTGAATTTAGTGCATCACAATGCAAACAACAAAGACCGTGTAGACCCTACAGTTCATAGGGATACATATGTCCATATAATTTGATCAGGGTTGTCGTTTTAAAATGCATGGATCACCTACTTTATGTATTCCAAGAGCAAAAGAATATCTAGCCCTTTTTCAGCATTATTTGCTAAATGGTAGCTCATGAAATATTTTGGGATATATTATGATCTCTTTAAAAAAAAAAAAGAGTGATTCCAAGTGATCCGAGGTCACTCCAAAATGAGTGAAAATCACTCAAGTTCGCTTGAAATTCACTCTAAATTCACTCTTTTTGACATTAAATCCTTGAAAACTACGTTTTGTACTAATCCTTATATAAATCCCCACTGCTGGCAAAGCACTAACACAGAAATCAATATGTGGGACAATGTTAATTGTGGCATTGCAACTGAGGGGTACTTGGATGGAAACTCCACCCGTTCAAACTGCCAATCCTATAATTTATTACATGTCCCACATTAAAGGTAAATGACATGATTGAGGGTAGTCCTCAACTTACGCTGAAACTAATCTAGAATCAAGTAAACTAAACAAGGATTCTACTGTGAAAATCTTGTAGTCAAACGTTGGCTTATTCTAAAATAACTGATGTCAATATACCTTATTGCAAGCAAACCTTGTTGTGTAGCTCTCTATGGCTTCTGTATCTATCGGGGCACGATAGAATTACTAATACTAGTATGTTCATGCTTGATTCTCCTTAAGTAAACAAATTAGAGACAAATCCTTCCAGCTAGGAGATCTACTCTAGCTGGTGTATAGTTGGTATATGTTTCAACTGATTTGGTTCTTGAGGTATTTTCAAGTGTCCCCAATCATGTCACTAACCTTTAATGCAAATGTGATATACTTTCACCCGGAAACCAATGAAATGTGGAATTTTGATGAAAGATTTTCCATCATCAAATAGTTATGGATTCTCTTTAAACCTCGGTACACGATGACACTGCATCATACTCTAGGAATCCCCTACAGGTGGAGTTTCGCGAAGATTGAGTTCGTGCAACAGAACCATCGACAGATAACAGAGGAACTTTTCAAATCGATATTGTCTTCTGCTTTGTAATTAATACCGTGATAGATGATCGTGGTCCAATTATCTAGATGTGACAATCATAATAGACCGCTGATTACGTGGCTCCGGGTGTTAAAACGATGACAAGCCATCCATCAGAACGGGGCTCATGCAGATTGTGAGATACTCTCACGTGTATTCCGGCATATTCCTCGTTCATTTGTTATTGTCAGGAGAGGAGAAAACGATTCAAGGGTCATTAAACGGCATTTAGCATCGCTCATCTAGAAGATCGTGCAATTCATAATTTGAGATGAGTTAGTGATTAACAAAGTGATTGAGCTAAAAGGCAGATCATGAATAATGCAGAGATGTTCTGAACGTTGAGTTGACAAAATGGATCAAGTCTGATTGACCATGCTTTGTTCTTGATTTTGATTTGTGATATTTTCTTCGTTTAGTTCGACTTCGTACTGAGTCTGGTGGTTTGAGTATATTTTGGGCAAGGGTATTATATTCCAATCTGATCCGGTTTGTAGGTAATGGAGGAAACTGTACTACTTCGTGCTTTATAGCTGGCATGGTTGGGGACCATCCAAGAATACGACAAAAGATTTCTTAAAATAGGGTTCAGGATTTGCACGCCTAAAACGGCAAAATGAATGAAGTCAGCTCAAGTCGTTCACAATGTGAAGATCAGTATAAATAAACACCCGTCACAGAACCTTTGCGTAAAATAGGCAGTTTTGTTGAAAATCTGGACGGTTAAACGTCAAAATTTGCAAAGTGACAGGCACGTTCCGTTAGTTCCAAAATTGTCTGATCGGCCGCTAGCCGAAGGTTACGTAGAGTCCATCCGTTTAACCATACTGTACCGCTGTGCTCAGCTGGTCATGCGAACGTACACATAGCCTAACCGTGTTCTGCAATTTGAGCAAAATTTAAACTCAAGGAAAGAACAATATTCTGGTATCATATCGTTATTAGTTTTTCTCATAACGCAACAAGTTCGTGACGTATGAATCTCAAACTTTCAACATACCATTTGTAAGTACTTAACTACCGTTTGGTAATGATATTAAAGGAAAGTGATGGACTTGCAAATCCTAAATCCTATCTTTAAAAATTATGCAATGCTTTAATTCAAAACAGGTGCGAACATGAAATATTGGATTATTCTTCCCTGTGCCCTCAGATGGCCCCACAAAATTGGCGGACGAAGCGTTTCAATCGGTCACTGTGTCAATTATGCGATTTATTCATGTTGGACGCAGGGTGCTCTTAGAAATTTAATATGAACATGGAGAAGCGAAGCCTTTCCAGTTCTGCTGGGACCATTTCGTGGAACTCGTTCTGGGGAGCCCTCCGATGAAACGCTGCCCTCCACGGTTTGGTCTACATACTCGCGTTAAAGATGGCATTCATGATTACCAAATCCCGAAATGATATCGAGAAAAATAAGCTTAAGTCATTCACAATGTAACGATTCACCTAAATTTTCACCTCTCACAAATAAAAAGGAAAAGTGAAGTTTTCGTAAAATTCAAATAGAATGCACTGCAGTAACGAAGCTTGCTGAATTTGAATTTTACACAGCCGTTAAACCTGACCTGATACGTGTATCATCAGATGAAAACTGAATACCTACTTATCAAAGTTTACAAGGTCAAAAACTCACACAAGTGGTCTTGGACGATTATCAAAGCAATCTTTGCTTTGGTTGGTCTGAACCCTAGTCTAAAGTTACAAACTATAACTTGAGCAATATACAACGTGTCCCAGAAAAATGTCCCTCTCATAGACCACAGAATAATTACCAAAATCAAGTTTTATACTCAATTAAGTCTACTCATTAAGAAAGCTCAATTAATTTTGCAGTTCCTGTGAAAATGTCAAAGGTCTCGCTTCATTTTATTTTATTTTATTTATTTTATTTATTTCGTTTTATTTCAACAGGGTGGTCTCTTCAAGACCAAGAGGTCCTGCTCTCCCAGAGAGCCCTGCCTCTTAACACAGGCTCTTATGTAATAGCGGTGCTTTTCAGCCCATTCCAAGTTTGATAAAAAGAAATGCATACCTCAGACATACCATACCGTGTTCTTGTTCTTGTTATAAGTAACTAAAGTAAAATTTATTCACTTGTTAAAGATGGAAACCAGTCAAAGTTCATTTTCACTGGTCGTGTTTGCTTTCACAGAAATGAAATTGTCATAAAAGTTAGAAAATAAAATGGGCTTTCTAAATCTAAACACTCACTTGAGAACGACATTTGATTTTGGATTTAATTCAGCAGTCTATCAGAGGGTTTTTTTTTTTGGGGGGGGGGGACATACTGTAGTTCAATGACTTGGCAACATTATGAATTCCACATATTAACACTGTATAAACCATTCTTTAATCGGATCAAATCTGAACAAAAACGGTTTCGTGTGCAAATCAAAAGCACGATCTCTAAACACTCGTGCCAGGCACACGCCTGTTAGACTCACTACGACATGTTTGTTGCGAGTGTAGCTATTATGGACACCGAGTTTTTTTTACAGCTAGCTGGGAAATGCTACGTCCCCGCCAGGCAATGTGGTGAATGTTCAATATTGACTGTCCCTCGGGGTACCCATCACAACATTATGACTGCGATGTGGACGGATTTGTTAGCTACAGGTAATAGTCTTATAGGCCTATTCGATTTGTAAACGACGGACGCTTTCTTTTAATTAGGAACGAGGGATCGGATTGCTCCTAATAAGCTACCCCGTGTGATGAAAATCATTTAACCATCGTGATATTCGATATGCAACATAATGTGTGAAGTGATAATGGACCGCACAATATATAGGTTGGTCGCCTGCACCCAACTTTTAATGGTGGGGAAAAAATCGAGCGTGATTTGACTCGACACTACTCCCGAGATAGGACATTAACATTGAATTACTTCCCAGGCGTATTTGGGTACGGAGTTTTTTAGAGCATGTGTGCAGCCACTGAGGCACGTAATGCTTCGCACATTAGCGGTTAATGAGCAAAACTGCAGCGCGTCAATTTCGACAATCGGTATCAGAGCACATGAGCACTGTAATGTTGATGTTGTTGTTTTTATTTACTCAGGCGCCGTGTCTGCAACTTGGCGTGACATGGGGCAATCGTTAAGCTGTCACGTTGCTTTTGCGCTAAACAGCGAAGACGGAAACGCAGACACGTAATCGCGAATATCATGCGTGAGAAGAAGGCAGCTTTTTTTGGACCGGTTCGAGACCTGGTGTCCAAAATGTGATATCGGCGTCTCTTACTGCAGACTTCACAGCTCCAGACGTGAACGACTTATAAAAGAATATTCGCAAGAAAAAGAATACTGATATATAAAAAGGAAATCAACATTTTGTGTAATTATTTCCTGTAACATAATCGAAATAATCTCAATACTTAATACATTTTTTTTTTAAATTTGGCATATTCCCGGTTTATTTTCTTGATTGCCCAGTCGTGGATGAATCTGCAACATCTTTAAATATGTCGAATCTCACCTCACCTCAACTCACCAGGCTTAGTTCATCCACAGTTGGATGTAGCCCTCTTCATGATCCTTCCTTGACTTTCTGTTCTGAGCCAGTCTAGTCCAGGTGCTGCCTAGTATGTATTGTGTGATGTCATCCCGCCAACGACGTTGCTGTCTTCCTCTCGATCTTTTCCTGTCTCTTGGAATCCAATCTGTGGCCGCTTTTTGACCACCTACCATCTGTCCTTCTCATTAGGTGTCCCACCCATCTCCATTTTGCTTCTTTCACCTATTCCATGATGTCATTGGTTTGTCGTCGAATTTCTGTATTTCTTATTTTGTCCCTTAGTGTGATGTTCAGCATTTTACTCTCCATTGCCCTCTGTGATGTGCCTAGTTTTTGGTCGAGTTGTTTTGTGGTTGTCCATGTTTCCGATCCATATGTCATTGTCGGGATAATACAGGCATTAAATAGTTCCTTTCTCAGTACCATTGGCATTCTTTTATCACATGGAATATGCTTGTTTCTCCTGAATCTGTTCCACTCTGCTTTAACTCTGGCTAATATTTCCTCTTTTGCTCGGCCCTCCATTGCTATGTTTTGTTCTAAGTATTTGTATGTGCTGACTCTTCAATAGTCTCCCCACCAATCATTACCCTCTCGTCTGACGTAAAGTTTTTCATGTATTTTGTTTTTCCCTTGTGTAGATTAAGTCCAATCTTGCTACTCTTTCTGTCCAGGTTATTAAGCTGTTTATCCATGTCCCTTACTGATGTCGAGAAGAGAGCTACATCATCAGCAAACCTTAAATTTGTCAACTGTTCTCCATCAATGTTTATTCCAACTCCTTGTATGATTGCATTTTTGAATGCTTCCTCCATTGCTGCTGTAAATAGTGGCCCGGGGGGGGGGGGGTTGGCACTTAGTATGTGATACCTATGTGCCGCGGTTGAGACCTCCATTTTCAGCCCAAATTTCCGTTCCAGAGCATCTCAATTTCAGAAGGCACAGAAAATTTTTGATTTTTTTTTTCAGTTCAAGAGACCCCCAAATTTGCCGTTTCGCTTTCGATTTTTTGCTCGGCCGCGCCAGAGCATTGCCTTTTCAGCACGGCGCGCCAACGGCGCGCCGAAACTTCGCCGCGGTGCAGTTCCAGAGCATATACGAAGCCTTAAGCCAGGCTGACACTTGCACGACTTTTGGCCACGATTTTGTCGTGGCAAGTCGTGCCATTTTGGGACACGAACTGGGAGGCTCCCGCACTGTTTACGACTTGTTCACGCATAGTTCACGACAAGTTCACGACGAGTTCACGAATAATTCACGAATGCGTGCCCGTCAGTGTCCACATTGCCACGAACTGGCACTACGAGTTCACGCATAGTTTGCGCATAGTTTACGCACTTCCCGCATTGGCACGACGAGTTTCCGCAATTCGGACGGTGTCGTGCCGACTTGGGCACGCCATATAAAAAGGGGGCCCGCTTCTTCTCCTGCCTGGTAGCCTCGTCCTCACTCGATGGCTGTTTCTGGCTTTCGAGTGGATCCTGCTGTGTCTCCGGGATAACATCGACACTTGATATGGATGACTGGGGGGAATGATCTCTCTCAGCGGTCTCTGCCTCTGGCCTGTCGGCTTCTGGCCTTCTCTGCTTTGCTCTTCTTCGTGTCTGCTTTGTTTTAGGCATGTTGTCTCTTCGCTGGCGATCTCTGGAATGGCGAGCAATGTCCAAGAAGCCCTGCACCGACTCGAGCGCCACTGTCGCGCAGTAGTCGTGAACTGCTCGTAAACTTGTCGTGAACTGCTCGTGTCATGCGCAAACTGTTCGTGAAGTGCGTAAACTAGTCGTGAACTGCTCGTGCCATCAATGCGTGAAGTACACGTGACCGTGTCAGTGGGAAGGCACGGCCACGCTGCGACGCGCACAAATTCGTGAACATGTCTTTCAACTACTCGGAGAACTGTCGACGTGAGCTGGTTCGTGAACTATTAGTGACAGTACGTTGCATGGCGACGCCTGCCACGCACTGGCACGCATTCTCGCCGCATTGTCCCGACGATTACAACGAGTTCACGAACGTTTGCGCTATGAGTTCACGACCCGGTCGCTAAATTTGTCGTGACCAAAATTTTGAACATTTCAAGTAATTCTCCGTCCGACATGCGCACGACAGTCACGACGTGTTCACGACGTGTTTTATCGGCACACTTCACGGGCCAGTTCACGACCTATTTTTCGCACTTGGGCACGACTTGAGTGTGCGACAATGCGTGACACATCGTGCAAGTAGTCAGTCTGGCATTAGCGCTACCACGTTCGGAGAACCCCACATTTTTCGCTCGGTGCGGCACATAGGTATCACATTGTAAGTCGAGTGCCCCCGGGGTAAATATGTCGAATCACTTCCCGTTAAAAGATTACTTTAATATTACTAAATATTAAGTATGTACATGTATAAGGACTCTCGACGTGTTTTGAATAACGTTTAAAGCCATAGGCTAACATCGTGAAGCTTCAGTTTAAAAAATTGTCAAACTGTGATTGTGTGAGCTACATAGTAGTCTTCAAATGGACAAATAAATACCCTAGAATACAAAAGTTTGGAAAGTTATGCTGCCACTGGCAAGATATGCCTAGATAAACAATTTGCACTCCGGTGGATGATAAAATAGCCTAGATAATAATAATAATAATAATAATAATAATAATAATAATAATAATAATAATAATAATAATAATAATAATAATAATAATACTAATACTACTACTACTACTACTACTACTACTAATAATACGTTGATTTATATAGCGTATTTCACGTCGCTGGGACGTGTAGATCTGCACACAGTAAGTCTATGGGGAAATGGGAGGGTGAATCCGGTCCATTTGAGTGCTTGTAGATTTTCACTTTTTTAAAGCACTAAATCACCATTTTGAAATACAACTTTTACAGGACTTCATTTTTAGACCTTATCAAAGACACTTCAAGCATAGAGGATTTTGTAGCTCACAGTTGTTTTCTTTTAAACTGTGGTCAATGTTTAGTTTGAAGGCTCAAACCCTTGTCCGTCGTGCTACGCAAATCAGGGTCTGAACAACCTGTGCTGCAGACTCGTACTTCCATATAGGCCCTGTGTTATAGCTGCTCCGGACTAAAAGCCCTAGCCGACAAGATTAGTCTTAGCTCAAGGCGCTGTGAAATTGTAGTGCCAAAATAAAGTCTGTGCCTGCAGACTAGTCAATGACTGTGGCTTTAAGTTTTATTATGTGTATTTGTTGTATAGAAAATCATAAGTAATGGAATAGTTACTTCCAAAAGATATAACTGGATGTATAATTATCAAATATAATTGGCAAAGATACATCACTTGTAATTTGATAATGACGAAATGCAAGATAAAATTACAAAATACCTTTAAAAATACGTTATTGTATCTGTAGCATCACACCAATCATGATTTCATCGTAGAAGTTACATCCTACTGCATCTCACAAATACTATTTGAAAAACAAAATAAGAAAGTGTATCTCTGATACATATAGGGACTCTATAAATTCTTTATTAATCTATTCTAACGTATAAACGTAAAAAAGAAACTGTATCACCACTTCTCCTGCTACTACTTTTCAAAAACCTCCACGTAGCAAGTACTGCCTTCGAGTAAAAAGCGATCTTCAGGTGATTAAATCTTTCTGTAACTTTGATTGGAGACAAGAGTACATGAATTGACAAGCAATTTTGTGGCACTCTGCTTCAAACACAATCAATACATACCTATATAAACTATATAGCAACAAATGATTTCGAATTTGGAAGAATGTGGAACAGAAAGACAAAAGAAAAAAAAAGGAAAGGGAACATACGACGAAATGAAGAGAGGGTGGTACTTCAAAGAAGGTTGAGGAATTAGTCATAATTAAGAAAGTGACAAGTGATGGATAAGCTGTTGACGTTGATTAATTGGTACAGAATAGTGGAAGCACAGGAAGAAGAAACTGAAGAAAGAAAGAAAGAATAAATGAAAGAGGAAGGGAGAAAGAAACATAGGAAGAAAAAAAGAAGGAAGAAGGGAGGAGGACGCGGAAAAGAATGAAGAGAGAAGCTGGAGGGTCTGGAAGAGGCGGAGGAGGGATGAGAAATAGAAGAAGACGACTCAGTATGTACAATATGGAAAAGTAGACTATGTTTGCAACCAAAACAAAATTTTTATGCGAGGAAGGCGTTTAGTTTGGCCAAAACACGATATGCGAACGCGACTATCGCGTAAGCTCTGGGCAAGCGCACATGCCTGCTTGATTGAGATGACATCGTGGTAGTTTCATCAATTAGAAGAAAAGGTCTTAGAGAAAAACGGCTATTTGACTCTCGGAACAGGTTTTTTTGGTAATACGTGCTGGGTTTTCGCCCTTGCCTAGCCCTCCCATTTATATGCATTTGCGGGGTAAAAACGCCACCTTCACTTATACATGAGTTGATGATTCGATTTGGTTACTTAAATTCATATAATTTGATAAGTTATGTTATGTACACATATCAACAAGTTAAAAACGGCAATCCCTAGTTTTATCTGGATGAGCCGTCACCGCCACTCAAATTATGGTCGTGTGTGTAATTCTGTTAGTATATTCGTACGATAAGTGAACGGAGCTGCTGCAGTGCTTAGCGAGAGAGGTAAACTTGAAAGAGGTGAGTGGGAGTTGAGACTTGACGAAGCATAAAAATATACATTGTCGTGTGTCTATACAATGTCCGGTAATTGTTTTCATTATGTATCATAATATAGCACACGGCACATTAGTCTTATTCTGTCAAGACTGTGACAATCTCAATATTGTAGCATTTATGAACAGGTGAGTATAAGATATGAATTATTCATATATTTTCATTCGTTTAGAAGGATAATTCATAATAATTGGTCCATGCACATGTGTTTTAGGAGTGTGCAAAAACGATTTTAAAACATCATCCAAAACCTCTATTTCATATGTAAATATTGCGATATCAAACCCAAATTATGTAAAACTAAACGATTAAATTGCTTACAGGTTTATAAACGACCAGCAAAACGTATTACTGAAGACACATGTCCAAAATCCATTCTAAATTTAAATGCTTCTTAAAGAACATGTACATTGTACCTTTTCCCTTTGAAGATAGACTTCAGGATTTGTAAGTCCATCACTTCCCTTTGGTATGATTACTAAACGGTAGTTAAGTAATTACTAATGGTGTGTTGAAAGTTTGAGATCCATACGTTACGAACTTAGTATTTTATGAGAAAAACTACTAACGATAAGCTATCAGAATACTGTTGTTTCCGTGAGTTTAAATTTTGCTCAAATTGCAGAACACGGCACGCATTACGAGCTGACGGGCAGTGGGCGACTACGTACACTGATATGGTTTGAACGGTTGAACTCTGCGTGACCTTCGGCTAGTGGCCGATCAGACAATTTTTGAACAAACGGTACGTGTCCATCACTTTGCAAAATATTGAAGTTTAACCGTCCAGATTTTCAACAAAACTACGTATTTTGCCCAAAGGTTCTATGACAGGTGTTTATTTATACTAATCTTCACATTGTGAACGATTTGAGCTGATTTCATTCATTTTGCCCTTTTCTGGCGTGCAAATGCCGAACTCTATCTTTAAATCGTTATTGGATAAAACAAGTACTTGAACATGTACAAAACCAGTTTGTGTTTGAGTGACCTGCTCAGATGCAGCTTCAGTTTTTCTGTCTGTTTGTTCAGTTGTTTTGTCACCACGTGTAACATTAAACCTCATATCTTCCACGGAGGCTACAATGGCAATGATTAAGTGGATAACACGTCTCGAGATACCTATCCCTCCCCCTAAAAAGAATTCCTTTTGCAATATGAAGGATATCCCCGAATCGGCCCCTAAAATGCTTGTAGCATTTACGTTAGCAGAGTAAACCGGAGAATTAAATTGTTTTTCTTCTTCAAAACTTCATCACTTTTCGTAATTTGGTTTATTGGCTTGCGCCGGGGCAAGTTACGTATCAATTTGCTCACAACTCGATAAGATTAGAGTAATAGGCTCTTATTTGTCCGCTTACGCCTTCGGTGCGCCGTTAAATTGAAAGTTACCCGCTCAACTGTAAATTGCAAACGTATTAGAACCGCCTTGTTTGCGCATTATTTTGAAACAATAGCCATTTGATACATCAAATTAAGTAAAGAAAATATGGTGATGAAGTATCGTCGTCCATTTTTCATCGATTGAAATGACTTTTATATAACGTCACCCACCGTTGCATATATGCATACTTCTTACTATCCTATTAATATTTTATTGAAATGTAACTACAAAACCCTTCAAATACGCTAGTGATCTAGTTTCTGTTCAACCCTAGCACCTGTTTTTCTGTGATATACAAAACGAAATCCAGCCTTACCCCACCGTCATTTATTTGACGTCAGTATTGAGAGTTCATTAACCAAACATCTGAGTTCTTTTTACTTATTTACTAATTTTCCCAATAACTGCAACAAAATTACAACATTAAAATCACAAATCATTCGAGAAGTTACAAAAAATTGACATCATTTACATAAAACCTAATACAATATGGAATTTACAATATCTTTTATAGTTATAATCTGATGAGATAATTAGAGCAGCATTGTGACCCTGAAATACATGCAATGAAATGAGTTAAGCAGTGGTGTCAAACCTACAAGATTAGCTTGTGATGATTCCCAGCAAAAAAAAAATATAAAATCAATATCACAATAAAGACCACACATTGAAGACCAAACAATAATGACCAAATAATAAAGACCAAACAATAAAAAAAACACACAATAAAGACAATACAATAAGGATCACATTATGTGCATTACGTACATTATGTGTAGAACACGTAAGACAAATAACAAAGCTTTGTGTACTTGTATCAAACTATAGCCTATTGCCCATGAATACTTCTGTTGTAATCATGTCTCTATTGAATTCAAGATAAAGATCATGTTGACATAATACCAGGTCCATGGTCCTATTCTGAACGCATGGCACCTAACCCCCCCCCCCCATTTTATTTTTTTCCGGGATACGGATTTATTTCTATCCTATAATTTGGTGCCTATTATAGCGTCCTCTATATGAAAATGTATAAATTCCCTACATTGTATTTGTTTGCAATTATCATGTAACCTATTTAATCTACTATGGTAGACTACTATATATTATGGTACATTTCCAGATTATACAGGCGAACCTGCTGAGTCTTAGGGTTTCCATGAAAAACTCTTTTGACAGTCGACCAAAATTTGTAGAATATAATTGTTATTAAAGTTTATAGCTTCTACATGTCTGTCTGATCGTTAACGTTCAGCATTCAGTCTGTCCATGGCAGTGACGAATATTTCATCACATAATCAATGGGAGAACTTAAACATTCATGAAATAATAAACATAGGATAGGAAAAAGAAGGGAGAACAGGAGAAAAATGATGAAGAAGTACAGGACGAATAATAATGCAAAACTGTAGATGACATATTCCAAAAAGTGATGAAAGCGTTGAAGCACCTGTCAAACAAAGATGAGTGAATAAGAAGTGTACACAATTGATTAAAATATGTTCTCGGCAAAGTGGTCATCATTCACGATCAGTTTTTCAATCGAATATGTCCGTCGTTGATGAACAACTTCGATGCACATCCCATCTTTAATAATTCAAATTAAAATTAAAATTAAAATTCAATTTATTTCAATTCCAGGATTAAAAACAATACGCACAAAAATCCAACAGATAACTATATTATATATTATAGTATAGACTTGCAAAATATATGCCAGTACACTGACGTAGCTCGTTACCCAATTTTATTCAAACGCCAAGCTTTTCGGCTATCATCCTTCTTCAAGGGCTGGAATACAGAATCACAAAAGGTCGTACAATATTATTGTATATACCATATATTTATATATATATATTACACAATAACAAATGTAGAGCATACTATTTGAATTTGATAATATCAATTATGTCATCGATCAACATAGTTATACAGTGATAAAATAAATTTACCGCTGGTTTAGTTGTTTCTGTCTTTCTTGAAATTGTTCTATGAGTTGTAATGTGTGTATAAGGCGGGACTGATTGGTAGGAAAGGGTGTTGAGGTAGGAGATGCGGTTCAGGGTCACATTAATGCATCAGGTTTTGAGTGTGGTGTTAGGATCGTGGATTCTTGCTCAAGATGTTTGGAGTGTTTGATTCTGATTTGTTCTATCCGGTATTTGTAGGCAAGACGAGAGAATGTGCGGGAGATTGAAATGAGTGTGTACGGGTATGTTTTTGATGTGGACAGGTGTGGAATTCTTTATTTCGCCGATCGAGTGTTGTTTAGCGCGTCGTAGAGAGTTGTTTCCGTTTTTGCCGAGTATTGTTTTTGACTTTGTACATGTTAGAGTAGATGATCAGTCAGATTTAACATCTTGTGAAGGGTTATTGGGAACATTGTTTTTCGTGATCGAACTGGTGAATGACGAGGTTTTGTTTATGTGTTGGTGAAGGGC
>JZLH01S0037555.1:1206-28148 GCA_001188425.1 Eucidaris tribuloides
TGTTCGCTCGTTGTTACAGTATACCCAATTAATGTCGCAGGCCCACGTAAACAGGCAGTTTCGATAAAAGGTGCGTACTAGATATTAATGAAGTGGACCACAAAGAGGTACTTCTTTTCAAAGACACTGGCACTTGACACTTTCAATCAAAAGTATTATATTCGTTTTGTTGATTCAAATGTATTATATTCTGTTTTTTTTTGGCTTACACATTGAGTAAATATATAAAGAGCCATTTAAAAAAGAAATCCGAGGCTGTAAAACTTGCTTTATAATCAGTTTGCGTGAATAGAACCCTTATTTAATTTTTGGAACCTTAAATTGTACATTTGAAAAAGTGGAACATGTGTGAATTTTATCCGCAGCTTCACGTTACACTTACCCCCTTGGCCACAGCCTTATTAAAAATTTCCAAAACGTGGAGAGTAAATTAATCTGCTATTTACGATTAGATGGAAGCATTTTGAAATAGTTTAACGGTGGTTAATTTCCCACGGCAAATTACGATTAATCACATCAAGTACTGTAAACCAATATTATTTAAATGGAGACTCGGAAGTCGGCAAATATATCAAATTTCATAATACGGAAACACGATATTGTTTTAAGCGAAAGGAATTAATTATTCACACTTTAACAGATGATACTGAGGTGAGCCGATCACTAATTACAACTAAAATTACACACACACTCACACAACATACCAGCACATACCACACCACACACAACACCACACTCACAACACAACACACACACGACGCACACGCCACACATAACACAACACAACACACACAACACACACACACACACAACACACACCACACTCCACCGCACACACACACACACACACCACACACCACACAAACAGCGTCTGCCTAGCTCACACACGCACACACACACACCACACACACAAACACTTGCATGGATCGTATGCTGTTTAAATGAAAGAAATGGAAAGGAATAAAAAATCTCCGGGTTATGTTAAGTCTTATTAAAGTAAATACTAAAGTTGTATCGTATGATGTAGTGAACTATTGGATTATATCTTTCAGGGATAAATGTGACTTAACACTAAATGGATACGAAATTAATGAGGAATTTTTAATTTTCTATCTGTGAATAGTGATTTAATTCCTTCTGATCAAATTGTTCAAAATTTTGTTTATAACACTGTGCCTGGTGAACTGCCTTCAGACTTGAAAAAGGTGGGGTCGTTGTACGATCCGGATATGGACGGCTGGCCACGGCCCATCACCCCTGTCAGAGTGTCAGGTTGCCACGACCCCAAGGCCGGGGACTTAAAGATCTGTTAAACTGGTGAGTTTTGTTAACGTCTCGCCATTTCCCTTTTCATTCCCCTCTTCACACCAAAAGTATCTCTTGGTATAACGTTGTCTAGACGATAAACCGTTTCCCCAAATTACCGCTATTGTCTATATCATATCTAAATGCATGTTCTGACACAAATCAACGACACACTAATGCAATTATCTAAGTGATTGTAGAGTACCTTTGAGAAGTATGCTTGCAAACACATGCTATACCTGACAAACAGACACACGAAGAAAAAATTACACAAACATGCCACGACATAAAATACCAGCACTAACAAACGCACGCACGCCCACACACGTGCGTGCGCAACACGCCAACACCGCATACATACACCACAACCACAACACATACACACACACACACACACACACACACACACACACACAACATCACACACAACACACCACACACACACAACACACACACACCACACACAGAACACAGTCAACACAACAGACCACATCCACGCACACAGAAAACAGCCAAACACACACCCACACACGCCACACACACACCACACACACACACACACACACACACACACACACACACACACACACACACACACACATCATAATTACGACACACCTCACTACTTACACACGCAAAACACATACTCATACATTTCAAGTGCCAGCATCAATGGACAAACTAAAACACCACTAATTTGAGAAATGTGCGGCTTACATGATTACAGTGCAAGTTTCTTGCGATCCTTCGTATTTCTAATTACACAATTTAATTAACCATGTTCATCAACGTAACGCTTCACAAAACCATTTTCACTATTGTCCACGTTACTTTTAAGAATATGAGAATATTATGAGACTGTTCATTTTATCCAGAACTCTTATGGTGATTTTTAATAAGCTTACATTTCACGCTACGATAGAATATTATAGTAAACAACGATAAAACATGAAGACTTTTCTTTAAAAAATGACTCCAGGTGATTGTAACTGTGACAAACTCTCTTGAACTGACCAAACTTCCTGTCATTTGCGTCCAGTAAATCTAACCCTTGTAAACAGTGTAATAACGACTGTGGTATATTTTACATTATCACTGACCACATTACGGGCATTAGTGTATAAACAAATGTGTACAATGGTCATCAACCCAATTTATTTTACCCGCTAGTATTTTATCCCCATCCAACAAAATTCGAAGTCCCCCTGTGAGTTATGAAGCACAACGTCAACTCACTCCCGAAAAAATCAACAGAAATATGACTTATCGTAATTTCTCTGGTTCTGGTTAGTCTTTTTGTAAAAAAAAAACCAACACACAACAACAAAACCTGTCAAATCTCGTCCTTTCACTGTTGAGCAGCATTGCGTTAATATAGCCCAAGAACAATGGACTAAACATTGACCTTGTGTCTATAAAGAGAAACATCAATGCCATCGATTTTACAACATTTCACTTTAAAAAATCTTGTGAGCTACACTGGTCTCTCATAAGGTCTGAAATGATTGCTCCTGAAATGTACTTTAAACTGATTTAGGCTCTTTAAACTAGTGGAAATCTATGAGTGAGCGGTTTTACAAAACCACCCCTCCCCGACTGGTATATTGCATAAAAAAGTCCCCAGGTGCATTATTTTGCGTAGACGTGTGATACTTATCCACGAATATCATGCTAATGGCAGCATACCTTATAAAACTTATCGGTTAAATACGTATTTTATTTATCCATTCAGTGCTATGCCACAGTTCAACATCAACATTCAAATATCCTCAGACTTGGAAATGCTAATATTTCTTACAAACTGAAGCTTCTTACCCAATAACTTACTTGACAAAGGTTTAGTTTAACTGGTGAACCCCAAGACGAGCGCGGGTGGGAGTGGTGCACTGGGTTGCCACGCGCAGCCCCCCCCCGGGGGGGGGGGCAGCAGAGTTCCATCCCTTCATGGCCAAATCAATTTGCACCCCTTTTTCTGCTTTCGGCTGCCCTCCAAATATAAACTCAGTTCCCACCTTCCCAATAGATGTGCACCTCTTCATGCCCAAGCCAGCCTACGCCCTTACACTCCTAGACAGAAGTTTTTTGCATACAGAAGCAAATTTTATGCAAAAAAAACCTCCTTTTTTTAGAAATGCTCAAAGACAACTCAATTTAGTCCGTATCCACTATCAACAATTAATTTAACAGACTCTGTTCCGTGATGAAAAGGATTTACTGTTCTTTGTTATTGTATTTTTCACTATTTATCTATTTATCTTTGTTTACAATCTATTCACTTATTGTATTATTCATTTATTACATTATTTACTTATTCATCTTTACATAAATTTATCATTTGGTACTACATAATCATCTAATCACACACATACAATGTTGGACGTGGTTGTTCTTATGAAAATAAACAGTTTATGAAATGAGTTTATTGGCTTCGGAAATCTGTTTTCGGCTCTTTTAGAATTTCGAAGTATATAGATCATTAAATCAAAATCACTAATTTGTTTTTCAGCTTCGATTACTTCCTCGTATCCGGCGAAAAATGGAAACATATGTCTGAAGATACATAATCAACAATTATGAGAAATGTCATCATTTTGCTGAATCGATTACAAGTTTGCAGCAACCACCACCCCCATAGACCCATACAAACACATGCTAAGCGTGCAGCCTGAAAAAACATACCCCTAACATTACGGAGATGGCGGCAAGCTTGACGCACACCTTTCCACCACACTTCATTCACATAACATACAACATGTCATACAGACACAATGCAGATCCACACACACACGCTCAGCGATAAACAACTCCGATTATAGGGTGCCAACCACTTAATGGATTTTCCTGACACACCCTCATTATATTGCGTTCGCCAAGTCACGCGTTACCCTGATCGACTATGTATCTTTATCAACTTAAAGCAATAGGAGATGACAGATAATACGCACTGCCCAATTTTCTAATAACGACATCTTATGAACATTTCATGAACATCCATTTAGATTTTCCCCAGGTTTTCCTTATCTCCTTTTATACGGAAGACAACATGATCAATGATATTAGCCATAATTGTAGAACAAACGGAGATCCTCAGATGAGGCCAACGCTGTAAGATACTATAAAAATATTTTTATTTATTTATTTATTGCAGCTTTATTTTTAGCCAGGGTTTACCCCACTCAGGGAGTTCAATACTGCTTATTCTCGGTGCCCTGCATCAACGATATAACATACATGTAACAACAAATAAAATAATACAAAAAACTAAGGTAGACCATACACATTATCATTATGCATAGGTTCCTTCAGTAGAATATCTAAATATAACAAAACATATATATAGCCCTTATAGCTAGTACTCATTTTTTAACTTTAAATTAGTATTATAATAAATAAAAATCATAAAATATAATATATAAATATATATATATATATATATATATATATATTATATATATATTAATAAGTATATATATTATATATTATTATATATAAATTTGTAAACAAATGTAAACAATTGCTAACAAAATAGAACATAAATTGTTTAGAAGTGACAGTTACATGATATTATAATAATCAATTTGATAGTAATTTAGTTGATATCAACTGAATTATACATTACAACGACCCAAAATGGAAGTTTACTCCATAACACATCTGTCTACGTCAATGATTTATTATAGAAAATTGAAAAAGAGGGAAATTGGAAATTCAAAATGAGTATTTGGTGTGGAATAAAATATACAAAAACATAATAATTGAACTGAAGAAAAAAAGCAAACAATGATAAAAGTATATTACGTTTATAATTTTCGTAACATTTTGAGGAAAATTACAAAGAAACAAATACAATATTATCTATAGGGTCATTGTAATAAACTGTGCGTTATGACATTGCATTATTGCATTTCTAATCATGCCCCAATCAAAAACAATAAAAACAAACAAACAAAGAAACAAAAATAAACGATACAGCGTATCATTGCTACAATGTGTTCACTCTGCTCATTGACCAATTAGTAGTTTAAATTTCTCGCATCTTCCACTTTAATGATGTGGAAATGATCAATCCAGACTGCTGGAATAATCGCGGTTTGCTGACGAGGTTTTGGCAAAATTAATCCCATTAATTCTTTGTTTTCCTGTGGCTTTGGTTATCTCGATTTTTTAAATTCATGTAACTTTTTTGTGAGTCAGTGTCAAGATTACATTCGGACGTTTATTGAAAGCGACCTTTTTAATTGAATTAAAAAGGGTTGGACCGATTTCAAGCTATGAACTCTCTGTAAACCCCATACTGAAAACTTGCATCCACAAATAATCATTTACGTCGTTAATATTCTCTTTATTATGTTATCATTGTAAAAACAGAGAAATCATAATTTAGTGTTTCGTCATGAAAATTGATGAGGTTATTTTTGGAAAAGGAAAATAAAATAATGATGATGCTATAGTCTGATGATTGTATGTTACATTTTTTCTGAGGATTGACAAATACAATGTTGAAGGATGAAATTATTTCACAAAGTTTGTATATGAAAGAAGCTAACAAGGCAAATAATTTCATGCATCGTGGTGAATTATATCAGTTTCTTGGTTCATCCTTTTATCCTTTACAGGGTATTAAACAGTAAAATCTATACATTTTCGGGGTATGTGATAATGTGCAACCTTTCACGAACTAAAATAAGAGGAAAGATCATTTCAAGCAAAATGTACACCATTGATAATGACGCTTGGTATATATACACATGTATTATACATTTGGAAGTAATAAAGTAAACAGAAGTGATACAATTAAATAAAAGGAATTATGTTGAAGGCACTGTTTAACCATGCTTCCAACACAAAAAATCTAGGGTCCCACAAGTTGTCAATGTCTTCATTGTCCTGTAAAATAAAATCCTGAAAAAACCTGCACTTCAAAAGCATTACTACGGGCTTTGCAAAATCAAAAATCGATGGGTGCATGGCCGGTTTTACCATGCACAGTTTTGTCTATAGACTTTCGTGTTAGAATAAAGCATCTGGTTGACGTTTATTATTAGATGATATTCATGGATAACTGAATGTGATGACACTGTAATTTTCAACAGGGTTGCCAGTTTGGCCTTTTAAGACCCAACACACCAAAATTTGGCGTTTTTGACATCGTTTGGCATTGAAGAATTCAAAGTGCAGGCCAAACGGCTTTTTGGCCCCTTTTGGGCATTTTTCACTGCACATAAAAAATCATTATAAAACCCTATTTTCCGGGTATTTTCAGTCAAATATGTGCCACAAGGATCCCAAAGTAGCGGTGCGCATGTACTTCATGTGCAAAATCTGGCTGCGCGAAAACCACGATACTCAAATTTTCGGCTGCAGCAGAGGTTTCAAAGGTGTTATAAATTGTTTACAACGTTCTTTCTGACCAAATCTAGGCTATGCTGCCCATAAAATACATCAAATCCGAATTTGGCTTTTTGGCATGTAATTTGGCTTTTTGAGAATCGGAAAACCTGGCAACCCTGATTATCAATACTTCTGTATTCTTCTGCCTTTATCCATTACAACATCATTAACAGCCCAGACAGTTAAGTCCAACAATTTACAAATACTGATTGCTCATGAGGATGGTGGTGGAAATTATCACTCCCGAGGTGCTGTTCATACCGGCCCTTCTATCACCCCCGAGGCGAAGCCAAGGGGGTGATAGAACTAGGGTCGGTATGAACAGCACCGAGGGAGTGATAATTGAAACCACCATCCGATTACAGAGCAGTAAATATTTGTTTTATATACCTCATCCTCTTAAATGATTCATGAATAGGTCTAACTTTAAGTCTCAGTTTAACAATTACGAGTGGTATCAAGAGAATTCAATTATTAAATCACTCAAAGTCACGTTGACATCAACATGCGCTGCGCGTACAGCTGTACTGTGTGATAACCGAAGTCGTCGCGTGTATTATGTACGTACCGTGCGACTAACGTAGTCGTACTATGTCGCCAATGACAATGTTGCATGTTGAAGCAATCCTCAAAGACAAGACCGGGTACTTGATTTATCTCTTTGTATTGTTGCTTTCTTCAGTAAATGCTCTAAATCCTCTTCATCAGTAGGCCTATTCCGTATCTTGGTCAGATCAGTAACATCAGTTGGGATCAGTTGGTAAGTCTAACAAGATCTAACGTTAGCCACGGACCGGTTGAAAGCAATACACGCGCGCGTACGGTGCCGCCGCTGCGTGTGCATACGTGGTGCATACCAAAGATCCTGAAGCGCCGCGCCGCTACGCGGTGCTGTATCATCTTTGGTGCATACACGTACGTGCGTACGTACGTGTGTGCGCGGGCAAATATGTCCCGGATCGAGGGTTTACGCTTTCTATCACAGGGTTTGGGGTGCCTATCATTTGACCTCAGGTCAAGTGACAGGCACCCAAACCCTCGAGGAACTGTGATAGATAGATTATCACCGTATCACATTATAGAGTTTTGATCAATCAATGATAAGAATCTTTATATGAGGTATATAATCTTTGTTAATCGAATGTGCACAATGTTCGTAATTCACAGTTCAATGCGTTGGAATAGGGTATCATTGCTCACACCCTGTAACACTAAGTTACCTGCATCATTGTGATATCGTCTAAATTATAAACAACCAATCCGATCCATACCTTGGGCTACATGTGAGGACCATTGCGCGTCAACTTTTATTTTTGATATCTCAGATCACGTACAAGTTTATTAAATTCTCTAATGTCATTAGGAGAGGGAATTATGGAAACGGAATTGGACGTGTATCATCGTGTCCTGTGGGTATTTGGGTTGCTAACTAGCTAGATTTGGCATCGATGACCCCGCCCCAAATCTCCAAAGGTCAACTATGAAATACGTCGCTGTTAATTAAACGGCGTGTAACGGTAATTGGACCAGCCGAACCAGCAATCAAAAAAAAAGTTATAATCGACGTTGTTCGGTTGAATGAAAACTCGGAGACATCGAATGATTATAGGTGTAAACCAACCGTGATGAGGACGCAAGAAATATAATATAATTTTACTTGAAATACAGCTTGCTACTTTGAAGAGGTGCACCTCGACCTATGAACTAGATTTAGCCACCACATCAGGATGTCTTTGAAGAAAATAAACGATGTATGATTTTGTTTTGTTTTAAGTAAATCATATAACCACTTATTTATGTAGATATCTTGAGCAATTATGTTTTAACGGTTCCGAAACACCTGTAAATGTTATTCTAATATACTGCGGCATGGTGAGATGTAAAAGGAAACTAGCAGGAAGTACTCCTATGCTGGATTTAAAAGAAAAATGTTTAAAATGATGTACACTATTAAATATTTCTGCTGGGAATGTGCAACAAACAAAACATTGCTCTTTTTTGTTAGACTGCAACAATCAGAAATTACCGAGAATGCTTTTGTATACGATAAAAGCACATTAAGCTAACATTGACCACAGTTTAAAAAAACTGTGAGCAAGATAATCCTCATACGCTCTAAGTGTCTTTGATAATGTCCAAAAATGAAGCCCTGAAAATAAATTGCACTTCGAAATGATGAAAATCTACAAGCACTCAAATTGACTGGATTCACCTGCTCATTTCCTCCAACAGACCTACTGTGTGCAGATCTATAGACTATTCTATCCTCCACCTGAGTACAAATTGTTGATTCATGCATATCTTGCTAGTGGCAGCATAACTTTCCAAACTTTTGTATTCTAGGGTGTTTATTTGTCCAATTGAACACAACTATGTAGCTCACATATCACAGTTTAAAGGTTTGACATTTTTTTTTTAAATCGAAGCTCCACAATGTTAGCCTGTGGCTTTAAAAAATAGGCGAATAGATAGATAATGGATATAAATAGGTAGATAAATGGATAGATAGATAGATAGATAGATAGATAGATAGATAGATAGATAGATAGATAGAAAGAAAAATAGATAGATAGATAGATAAATACATAGATAGATAGATAGATAGATGGCTAGATATATAGATAGATAAATAGGATGATTCGCCCTATTACCCGAGCAAGGTAATTCTACAGGAGAGTGAGATGCAGCGTGATAACAAAACGGTGAAAATTGGGAGTTGGCGAAAACGGAATCCCTACCTGTCACATTTCATGGATATTTTCTCGTTTTAAGAATTTAATGATTTTATTCTGCAGTCATTTATAGGTGAATTACCATGAAAAGGAGAATAGGAATTGAATAGACAAAATATCTTCGCCCTTCTGATTCATTAGAATCAGCTATACCTGGCGACCATTTCTATGTAAGTCAGCCAAAGCTGCCAAGTCTAACACGAAAAGCGTGACGCAACATACTGTAACCTTGTATAATGGCGCAACAATATAACTTCAAACCCTAAAGACAATGCCCAGGTTACAAGTCCGTGACCTTGAACTCGAAAGAGTATCACTAATACTTTCATAAAATGTTTGTTTGGGGGATTAAGGTTGACAAGTGGTTAATGCTTATTTGATAGCACGCCCTGGATGAGAAGAAAATCAAATATAGTATTTTTGGAACGAGCTTCATGAATGATGTCAAGGTTACAATTCAAGAGGAAATAACATAAGTAGAATATATGTTGTATCATTGAATTGCGGTTTTGTGTATTTAGATTTTCCCATTGTTGTGGCTTAATTGAATTTTTATATCCTGATTCTCTCGTTTAAATGAACATATATTTTATCTTACCCATTTCAAATGTTATTAATTCAAATTATCAAATATGTTATTTTACTTTTGGGCTTGTAAATGAAATGTTTTTAGGCTTATTTCCATTAAATATGCAATTAATGTTATGAATTTCAGAGATATTACCTCCACTGTAAACTATGTGGTGATCGGCCTCTTTCTCCTACGGAGCCCCTGATATATTTTTAAATCGTTCTATGAATTATTACTATTTTCCGAGATTTATAAGTCGTTCCCACCACTAACAAATCCAAGTCGTTCCCATGACTTTTAGAAGTCATCCCCAAGAATTAAACTTCGTTCACATGACTTATAAGTCGATAATCGACTAATTGTAAGTCGGCCTGCAAGTCTTGTGAACAACTTATATTTGTAAGTGGAAGGAAAGACTTACAAAACGTATATTGCATATCACCTTAAGGGCTGCTATTTTCTTGCTTTCGTATTACTGTACTACCGATCAGTTGCCCAGCGTTTTAGTTCAGTGAATATGCCCGAGTCAGGATGAGAAAGTTAACGAAACTGAATTTCATTTATATTACAAATTAAACAATGTCATGTTAAGCTCATTTATTTCTCTCTTTAATTATTTCACATGTTGTTCGTGATTTCAAAATTTTACGCGAAACACCTAATACGGCAACATATAGTTTGCTATGTGCTCGTGAAACATTAGATGTTTTATGAATGAATGAATGAATGAATGAATGAATGAATTAGTTTACTAATTCATTTAGTTTTGAATTGCTTGCTTGCTTGATTATGTTATTTATTCATTGATTGAGTTATTGAGTGAAAAAATGTTTTTGAAGTATTTTTTTTGTATATTTACACTGTGAAAAGGGTGTTTAGCAATTAACATTACTGTTTTGAAAGTGATATCAAAAAATGGCTTAAGAAACATATGTTTAGATTATTGACACTAAGTGTTTAGAAATTAGACACCGAAGTTTAATGATGTGACACACGACGTTTAGCCTCTAAACATACTTACACTGTGATAGCAAGAATGTGTTTAGAAAAGCGTTTACTCACATATTTTTACTGTGTAATATAGTTGCTTAGTTTACTGTCGAATTATTGCCTTAAAGGCAGGGGATCTCTTTTGCATGCCTAAAAATTAACATTGTGTAATACAATGGCATTTAGAAGAAAATGTCATCTGGGAACCTTAGCAAAATATAGGAGCTAGAAACTCAGTTTTTAGTGGAATTATAGTGACTGTTAGACTCAGATTTGAATTTTTCTCGCGAGAAAAAATTCCTACCATAGAACGTACACTAAACGGCTGTTGTTTTTCTTTTGCATTTATCAAATTCTAGGCATTACTGACCCAGATTTCACAGACATGCCCTTCATTAATAGCCTAAGGGCATGGTTATCTTTTCCTGGTCTGCGGGGAAGTTTGCAAATGAGAATCACTGCCTTTAAAGGTATTGGCTAACATTTACCACAGTTAAAAATAATCTGAGCTACATGATTCCCCATGCTACCATTGTCTTTGAGGAGGTCTAAAAATGACGCCCTGAAAAAATTGTATTTCAAAATGATTATTTAGTGCTTTAAAAAAATGAAAATCGTAAGTTGATCGGATTCACCTGCCCATTTTCTCCCATAGACTTACTGTGTGTACACCTACGCTATTTAAACTCGCCCCGAGTTTTAATTGTTTATTCATGCATAACTTGCCATTGGCAGTGTAACTTTCCAAACTTTTTTTTATTCTAGGGTGTTTATTTGTCCATATGAACACTACTATGTAGTTCAGATATCAAAATTTGACAATTTTTTAAATTGAAGCTCCATACTGTTAGCCTATCACTTTAAAAATTTATTTCAGTGAAAGAAAATATTTGCATAAAATGTGTACTATACCAAAATGATTGCACCTTTGAGGATTCCTTAAATCTGCAGAGATCTTCTCAAACTGCTGTAAATTGATTTTGTAACGCATCTCACCAAATTTTACCATCCCCCAAACAAGAACGTCTACCTTGCCGACCCCTTCATAATTATTCTAATCTCTGTTTCCTTTATTCTTGGTTAGGTGAAACAAGCAAATAATCTGTGGCCAGTTGTTTGCTACGTTGCCACGTCCAATATCATTATCACTCATCGCTTGTCCATTATAGAGCCCAACCGTCTCTCCTTTTCCCTACAAAACACACTTTTAAGTAATATTGATTTGCTGATCTGTCGGGAATAATGTTATTTTACACCAGAAAACTCGTTCATCTAGTAATATAGACATGATAGACCAATAAGCGCTGCGAAATTCTCACGTCTAACTACTTTACAAATCAAGTAATGTTTATTCTTTATTAACAGAGTGTTTACCAATGTTTTCTCAAAGAGGTTTGAGTAACTCTTCATTGCATTTTAAATTGAAAGAAACAGAACTGTATGATGCACTACTGAATTATGCTTTTAATCTCCCGTATAAAAGGCTGAAATTGATGTGATTAATGATGGTTCTGTTTAACGACAATTATTGTAACAAAATGATCGTCAACAGATATACTGCAGAGGTTTATTGTTATATCTCAGAAAGTTAATCTTCTCTATAATCAATACCCGATTTGATGGGCTTTTAGTTTAATGCTTACAGCATTATTTTCTATGGATCTACTTTTACCTGTTTGCAACCTTGATAATCATATTCACGATTTTTGGCACTTCCAGGAGTCCATGGTGAACGTAGAACAAGCGAATTTGGTACTTCTGTGCATTCTGTCGTTCAAGGTATATCAAACTTCCATTGTCAAAAGGAGAACATTCGGAACTATGTAGGCCTATATTCACTTTATTTTCACCCATCATATAGAAATAAAGAAAACATACCCAGTTTGATAAGATAAACTAAACAAACTGCAACATACCGACAAATCACACACACACACACACACACACACACACACACACACACACACACACACACACACACACACACACACACACACACACACACACACACACACACACACACACACACACACACACACACACACACACACACACACACACACACACACACACACACACACACACACACACACACACACACACACACACACACACACAACACACACACACACACACAACACACACACACACACACACAAACACACACACACATACACACGTGCAGTGTCAAGTAGCGGCCTTGACATTGCAAACAGTAATGTCCATGCAATAATCACCGCACAGAAGGTCAATGGGATTGGCTACTTTGGTCTTACTTCCAAGAATCATGGGAAAAAACCCCTAACAAGTTTAAAATAATCACCGAATTACAACAAATGCGAGCAAAAACAGTACTGCAGGAGAGGCCCTATAATCAAACTCTCAGACATTGCTCATCAAATTTTCGTCGAATGCGGTATTACATGTGATCCTCTTTGACCCTGCCGAGGTTTCTGGAAAAGTGCAACACCATGATGAAACTAATAAAATCTTGGCTGTCAATCGTCGAACTCGAGATCTGCATACAATTATGGAAACACTCACCAAAACAGGGAGATATTTGAGCTATGATATCGTTTTGTTTTAGGAAACTTTCAAGCTATGGAAAGTGCAAAAGTTTTGATAAGATTAAGCAAGCCATTTGCATTAAACCGCCAGCAGTAAATGAGTATGCTGTATAGGATCATTCGTACGGCTAAATTACAAAGAAGTATGCGCTTATCGATGTTTGACTATTAGGCAACATATTTTTTTTTATCAATTAACTGTAATATTTTGCATTCTGTGTATAAATTTATCTGAACACGATTTAAATATTTGAACTTCCATAAACTGTATGATAAAAGTAAGCGCACAAACAAAAATATTGTTACTCTTTGAATGATAATGATGTTTTCGTTTAAATAAGTCCAAATACATTTTAGGAATTGACAAGCAAATCGAATCTTGATTTCGCCAATCCAACTAGGTAATATTCTACTTATATTGGTCCATAAATGGCAAACTACAATTTATATTCCCGTGATTTAATTTATCATTTTTTTTTCTATTCAGCACAACGATTCGTGAATACGTCGTATCCAATTTATTAAATACATGTGTCATTCAATTTTACACGTACTTCTATATCTCCCCGAAGAAACCAATAGCTTAACTCGATGGATTACTAATTAAAGCCCAAGTTTAGTTTTGGGGATTTTTTTTTATTGAAGCTTTATGCTCAAAGTCATAACCATGCAATAATAGATTCTGAATGTCTTTAGGTTTTTTTTTTATTATTTAATTAATGAAAAATCTCGGGGGGGACCCCGAGATTTTCGACTATATTTACATTATTAGCATCAAAGGGTTAATAAGGCGTTAGATTATATGAGTTATACCTCATCTGAAAGAGCAGATTCTGCTCTTTCTGATGAAGTATAACTTATATAACCTTAACACCTTATTCATTTGGATTCTATAATGTAAAATATAGTCGAAAATATCGGGGGTCCCCCCCCCGACGATTTTCCATTAATTAATAAAAAAAAACTAAACACATTCAGAATCTATTATTGCAGGGATATGACTTTTGGGCATAAAGCTTTTAAAGACACTATATAACACTGTGGAAGACCCGTTTAAAAAATTGTCGAACTTTGCTATCTGACATATCTGACAGTGTTTGAATGGACAAATAAACACCCTAGAACACAAAAGTTTGGACAGTTATGCTGTCACTAGTACAATATGTGCAGATAAAAATTGGCACATTAATTTTATATCGGGCGATAGGAAATTCTGCAACACAGCAGTCTATGGAGAAAAGCTGGAATGGTCTCTCAATGATTTTCACTTTTTTAAAGCACTTAATGATTGTTTTACACTGCAATTTTTTCAGGGCTTCATTTTTAGACCGTATCAAAGACACTAGTAGCATGGGGAACCATGTAGCTCAGATTTTTTAAACTGGAAACAGTGTTATACAATGCCTTTGAATAAAAAAAAAATCCCCAAAACTTGGGCTTTAAGGAAGGAGGCATTTAAGTTTGATGCAATTAAGTGCCTATGCCTTTAGCCACAATGCCCTTAGCCTATGCCTTTAGCCACACGGCTGATCTTAACAAAATGTTCTCTATACAATGACTATGTAATTCATTACAAATAATGTTGTTTGCAGGTATCGCCATGCAAAATTTAGGCAACAATTTCAACATTGGCAACTTGGCAAGGGGGTCAAGTCAAGGGGCAGTTCAGTTACAAGCCAGATAATAGACATACACAAGCATTAGAGACTGCCAAAAAAAAATGTAAGTGTTAAGAAATGGATCGGACTTAAATATGAAGAGGTTTGACCAAGGGTCCAAGACCGAAGACGATAATAATAATACATGTAATAATATTTTTTATTTACCCAGGGTAGCCACTTCAGTCAAATAGACTGTTCTTCCAGCGGGTCCTGCATGACATAAATGTTATTATTACCCTTCTCTGTTCTAGAATACCTGGCGCCTGGCTAGAAAGCAGAAGGTACAATTTTTAAAAAGTCTTTGGTATGACCCGGCCGGGCTTCGAACCCTTGACCTTCCGGGTGTGAGGCGGACGCTCTATAAACCAACTAGGCCATCACACCGGTTCAATGGAGGTGCAAAGTCGCCAACCCCATCCTTTGGGACGGCACTACTTGATTGACTGAGTAACTGATTGATTGATTGATTGATTGATTGATTGATTGATTGATTGATTGATTGATTGATTGATTGATTGATTGATTGATTGATTGATTGATTGATTGATTGATTGATCGATTGATTGATTGATTGATTGACGTGGAAAATAAACTGCTGTAGCACATAGCCGAACTGTTCACGTGGCATTGTAGGAAATATCTGTGGCCATTTAAGAGGGGGCGCTTTTCTTTTCTGCCTCGATTATGGATCCTTTAAGATCTCCGTGCGAGCATACAGGGTGACACAGACCTCCGTTTTTTGTTTTTTTTCGTTTCCGACAGGCAGCTTGGACACGTCGCATAATAGAAATACGCGTAAAACACCACCGATAGCGACTGAACTTCCCTCTCAGTCTCAATCGTGGGTGACGAAAGATAGATTTATACAGCGATGCTATCTTCAGGAACCTGGTTAGTGAGAAATTTTGGCGGCGAGTAATCAAAACTTTGTTTCTCAAAATTTGGACGGAACGAAGTGTGTAAAGCCCCTATTAAGGTATGCGGGTACGGGAAATCTCGGCGCCATAAATATTTTGGGTATCGTACAACGCTCCGAATTGGGCATAACACGACGGGCGGAATAACGCTGTTTGTAATTGACTTTTTTTCACTAAACAACATTCAATCAAGAACCTGTATAAACGATGTAGATTTTTCCTCTTAAAATTTGCTCATCATATTTTACCACTACTCTTTAGATTTTACTAGACAGGACTTGGAAAGACATTTTGTGAATGGATAACATTATCTCCTGAGGGGTAACCCGACATTTGCTCCAGTGACATATTTTGCCCCGGTGACAATATCTCAGAAGACAAAAAGTTAGGGTTAGGGTTGTCATTGGGTTTCCAGGTCAGAAAAGGGTTAGGATCAGGGTTATGGTTGGGGTAGGGTTGCCGTTGGGTACCGAGGCCATGCAGAATAAGCTATGATTAGGAGTTGGGTTAAAGGTAACTGACATAATTAGGGGTAGTCTTCAACATTAGATAAAACTAATTTAGAATCAAGTAAACTATGCAAGGATTCTACTGTAGGAGTTGGGTTAAAGGTAACTGACATAATTAGGGGTAGTCTTCAACATTAGATAAAACTAATTTAGAATCAAGTAAACTATGCAAGGATTCTACTGTGAAAATTTTGTAGTCAAAAGTTGACTCATTTTAAAATAATTTCCATTCGTATGCCTTGTCACAGACAAATCTGTTATGTAGCTTTCTATAGGACTTGATTCTCTCGAGCCTCAAGAGAATTAAACTGCTGATATGTTCACGCTTGATTCTCCTTAAGTTAGCAAATTGAAGACAAATCCTTTTAGCCTTGAGATCCACTCCAGCTGGTGTATATCAGTATATCTTTCAACCAGTTTGGTTCTAAAGGCATTGTTCTTCTCCCAGTCATGTCACTGTCCATTAAGGTAAGGGTTAGGGTTGTGTTTAGGGTTAGTGTTAGTATTGTCGGCAGAGAAAATGTCGCTAGAGCAAAGGTCATGAATCCCCCTGAGCGTAAAATAGGCAGACTCGCTATAGAAATACTCCTCGGAGCATAGGCGTACGCAGGAATTTGCAAAGGGGTGGGGGGGGGGTGTTTATCCGCGGCCAAATCGTAGGTCTAAAATGTTTCCCGGTCAGCCCAGCCGCCGAAAAGTGAAAACATTTTTTCCATTCAAACTCCGAGGTCTCCAAAATTTTTCACGGTCAGCCCAGCCGCCGGGGGGGGGGGGGGGTAGCGGTGAAAAAATTTCAAAATTTTCGAACACCCCCTTTTGCTAAAGGGGGTGTTTTAACCACTAATCACCCCCTTTTGCCAAAGGGGGGGGGGTGTTTTGAACACCCAACACCCCCCCCCCCTGCGTACGCGTATGCCTCGGGAGACGAGAGAGTGTGTCGGTGGGATACATTGTTCAGGCTAGATATGGGTCAGTGATCAGGGGTACTGTGGAAGTCGCGTAAGACATTGTTTACGCCGTGATACAAGACTATAAACGCTCACCTTTTACCTTTTACTCTCCGGTAGTCGATAATGTGGTGTCCTGCATGCTTAAGTCACACAAATAGATAACCAACAATGCCACCAGTCAAACTACAAGCTATGTAGGAGCTTACACTTGTTGTATACTGCGGACACAAAATTATTCACACTAGCATTCAATTTCATTCATGTTTCTTTTGATATTTATTTAATTCTCTGAATCATTTTTCTTCGTTCTTTCCGTTCGATACACACATCGCCATTTTTTAACAGATCAAGGTACGAGGATTGTATTAAATCGAATTTTAATGACATGTGATGTGAATCATTCAAATTCGTCATCATTTACGTCACAATATTTACTCATCCATACTTTTGTGATGTTATAAACATTCATAACTGCCCTGAAATATTGTACAACTCCTTGAAATTTGGTCTGAGCCTATACCATGGCCTACTAATAGATCATTTTTGTCAAACACGTAGCTGTCAGTTTTACAAACCTTATCTCAACATAAGTCTTACACAAGTTTTGTAATTTGCAAAATTCAATTAATTTTGTTTGCGTAATGTCGCAAGTTTACGTGACGGTTGCAGTTTGTCTGTAATTCTGCGAGAAATCCTGATAATAATGTTCATGAAAAATTGGCAGCGGGTACATAATTCAGCCATTAAAATCAGGTTGAATATTTGAGAGTTTATCTATCCGCGCATTGCTTCATAAAACGGAACTTAGCACTTTCACACTCCTTATTTCGATATAATGTTATGTTACGCAACCGCGAAGTTAGATACCCTAATATTCTTGGATCACATCGAAATGTTACGTAAAGGTTGAGGCATTAGTTTGTCGGTGATTCTGATCAGCAAATTAATTTTTGTTTTGTTTTGTTTTTTTAACCCGTTGGAGACGATTTGATTCCCCCGACCAATGTATATCGTTTTAATCATTAATACTATGTTATAATCACTGTAGTCAGTTCGAAAAGACATTTTTGAAGGTGCACGTGTGCAGCAATACCTTTATCATACTGACGACACTTGTTACCCGTAACAAGATAATCCTTTAAAATGGCCTCAGGGTACGGGGTGCTTTTTTCGCAAAAAACAAAATATGCAAGATTGATAATATTAATTCAGTTAAGCGTATAATGTGTAATCGTTCCCGTGGGAGGGGGGCGGAGTGACATGACACGGGGATATGTCTAAGTAGAACTGACTACATGGATTAAAGCTACTGGGGCTCCTTGACGGTAGAAGGAAGCTGAAAAAATGGGCGTGGATAAAAACAAAGGGGTACACAAGCACAGGCATAGTGTCAAATATATCCAGGTATGGTCACACTTGAGAGAGAGGAGAGGGGAGGGGAAGGGGCTAGGTGGTAAATCCTGGTATTGTGGTATCTGGGCGAGGTACAGCCAATCTTCTCAGTAATTATTAGAAGCTCAAAGACAAAAAATGTAAAATGACTAGTATTCATATTTATTGCTTGGCCCCAATTTTTCTGACTTGGGATTAAGAAAACTGTGAAGACCCCCACAATCACCCACAGACTCAGACTGTAAGAACAAACAGACAAACAGACAAACACACACACACACACACACACACACACACACACACACACACACACACACACACACACACACACACACACACACACACACACACACACACACACACACACACACACACACACACACACACACACACACACAGACTCACACATACATACGTACACACAGACCTGCATACATACATACATATACACAGACAGACAGACACACCCACCCACACCCCCACACACAAATACACACTCACACACAAACACAGGACTAGAAATTAAGACATTGTGACATTGCCCCCCCCCCAAAAAAAAAAAAAATAATAATAATAATAAAATAAATAAATAAATAAATAAATAAATAAAATAAGAATAAAAAGAAAATAAGTGTAATTCCTTTCCCATTTTGGCGTGTCTTTTTCATCTTCATTTTTTTAAAGTTTTCTTTTTTTTTGCCTCGCCAATAGCCACCTTTCCCAGTCATATAATTGTCGACCATTCTTATAAGTATAACCTCCTTAACCCCCTTCCATAAACTTCAGACGCTTCTGCATCATATTACTAAATTGTTATAGGTTAATGCTGAAACGATGGTTGTATACATACCCAATCTTACCTCGTATACACTGTATACTGTCATCACTGATGACAACACTTTAAGTTTTTTTTTTATTCCGTTATCTCTGATTCTGCATTGATCTAGCCAGACCGTAACGTGTCAGGCTTGTTTGATCATGGGGTTTGACGGAGCTTTTAATTTTGCTACGGGGTCTGTCTGCATTTTGATTAAGATATATCGGATGTTGCTAATCCGAAATGAACTGACCATACAGTCTAAACGTCAACGCAAGAATGAGGGATCCGAAATATCAGCCCCTTGATTTACATTACACGATGATTTAAGATGGAAAAAATAGAGCCTAAAATATTACATTCGTCACAAAAATAGAAATAGAGTCGATTTATACAATAACATTGGATTTGTTTTAATTGTATATAATATGAACAACAGCCAACAAAGACACCAAAAGTCCAATAGGCCAATCAAATTGTTCATAGCAACTCAACAAACTATTTACTATCAATGGGGGGGGGGGGGATACGACGCTCGATTTATAAATTGCCATCTTCTGAAAGAAACCTGTGTACTCGGCTCTTCAAAGACTTGAGCTCCGTAAAAAAATGAAAACAAAAATGTTCCAACATTTGTCTGGGAGACTGTTTCAGGCCTTAAAGGTTGTGTGGATGAAGCTTCCTGATATTACTCTATGAGTCTATCGTTTTTCACAATATGCCAAATCTGTGCATTTAATGTCTGAATTGAAAAGGATAAAATCTCTGTAATTCTAAGGATGTGGAAATTTGAATTTCGGTGTTCTCGATAGTTTTATTGCCCCTTGATTGTTGGTTTATTTTTTGTCCATGCACGCTCGAGGGAGCTGTGCTGCTCAGGGTGCTACAGCATTTCTTGGTGTAAAGTGGGTGTAGTCCCAGAGCACATTCATCTGCCAGTTTTTTCGACAACTTTTCTGAGCTTGTTGTCGCTGAGAACTTGATTGCAGATTGTTCTCATCTCCCCTCCATCTAAACACCATACCCCCAATTTAAGCATAAATGATATACAATAGTCGACAGGTGATACAAACCTCACAGCCCCCTTCCCCCGCTCCGTTAAACATCAAAATCAACAACAAAAGTTGGTGACACATAATTAAACATCATGCAAAGACACGCGTCCACGTCGAAGTTTTGACTCGTCAAGTCACACGGTACGCCTGTGCCAACATTTCACAGTAATATAGGTGGGGTTTCGACAAGCTCGTAGGATTAGGTGAAAAACATCGGCGGATTGAATTTCGGCGAGATGAGGGCGTGGGATGCAGATTGGATTTCATGCAAGGAAATGATCCGTTTTGGATGTCGACGGTCGATCAGACTCTAATTCTCCTTCTCCGAGAGGCTACTTTCACAAAACTGCTGGAAAACGGGGTTTATGAGGAATCACGGATTAGGTCGAATTGGGGGGAAATCTGTGTGGAGCAGTACTTGCAATTAGATAGAAATTTTGAACATGAAGATGACAAATGAGGTCCGGGGGTTTTATGGAGGATCTTAGGACGTTATTTGGGCCGTTTCTTATTCGTGTGCGGTATGATTGTAGCTAGCGCGCGCCAGTATGAGTTCTGCTTAACGTTGCTTAACCAGGATTTTGATTTTGGGCGGGATGGATTGCGCGACCAAAGCATACCACTCGATAGGAGGGAGGGAGGGGATGGGACCTGTTGTCCTCCCTCCCGAACACAGGACTGGAAGTTGAAGTTGATGATGGAAAAAATGAGACCTTTTCAGGAATATTATTAACTGAATGTATTTTCCCAATCTGTCAACAACTTAATTTTGTAACAGTGTACATACTGCTCTAAGTAGAATGAAGAAAGTTAAGTGATGAACAGCAACATAGCAACGACGACAACGACGATAACTGCAACACCAATTTATAACGTTTAATGGCATAAAATAGTATCTCACTTCTGTGCGCATTACTCCATCCTACTCTTATATTACTAGTTTCTCATCTCTTATTCAGTTTTATTCCACCTTTCCCTCTACGATCATCCTACCGCTCCTGAAGGACGAGGACCTGATTTTGATGTGAAACCGCATCATCACATCTTACCACACACATGACCATAAAACAGTTCTTCAATCATATCAATTAAAACATTCAAACAAAAACTTTCTACCTCAAACGATCGTCAAAGTTTACTGCAGACATGCGCGCGCGCGCACACACACACACACACACACACACACACACACACACACACACACACACACACACACACACACACACACACACACACACACACACACACACACACACACACACACACACACACACACACACACACACACACACACACACACACACACACACACACACACACACACACACACACACACACACACACACACACACACAATACGTGATTTATGCACTCAAAGTATAATACGTCTCATAGAGACTTCTCTGTTCTAAATAAAGAATTTAATGATGGTTTTAAAGGGCATTTTCAGAGCTTCATTTTTACACTGCGCTCTCAAAACAAAGAAAGCAAAATCCATTTTGGTCGCCATTTTTCTTGTTGATAGTATAGTATTTAGGGGTCTAGTTCCTCAAACGAACAGCGCAGCTTAGCGAGCTGGTTGGGGATCTTTTTTTGATTCCTTAGTTGTAACGGTCGTTTTATTTTGTGAAAACTTTTAGTCTTTAAATATGTTTATACCATGATATAATTTCTTGGGGAACTGCCCACCCCCCCCCCCAATAGTACGCCATTGACGGTCAGAATTTAAAAAAAAAAAGAAGAATGGAGAAAGAAAAGACTGAATCTGCTGTAATATTGTCGGAAGGAGGTGGATTGAACATTTAGTAATAATTGTTAGTAATAATTACTGAAGTGTAACTCGTCGTATGCCTGTGCAAAGGCCGTTTACTGTATTCATTATGCATTGTTTAAGTGGCTGCTGCATAAGCACACGACGAACTTTTGTTGTTTCCAAACAAAAGCTAGTTATGCCTCGTTCAATATGGATAGTCTCCAAATGTAACAAAATTTCTACCAACGTCACGGAAACCATCTTGGGTATTCTTCGTTGGAATCTTTGCACATTACACGCACTTCTTGAGATAAAAAATAACACACTAAATTAATTAATCAATTAATTAATTAATTAATTCATTCATTCATTCATTCATTCATTCATTCATTCATTCATCCATTCATTCATTCATTCATCCATTCATTCATTCATTCATTCATTCATTCATTCATTCATTCATTTATTTATTCATCCATTCATTCAGGATAGTTTTATTATCATATATAGCAGCTAAATAGCTGAATTGCACATGATTTACATATTTCGTTATTACAAACAATGATATATACAGTAAAAATGCATTCACATTAAATAAGAAATCAATACAAACATGCTAAAAGAATTACGTACAATTCAATTACGTACAATACAATATAATTAATAAGTCGGGCATGTTGAAGAAAAAAATCAAATTTGTGTACAATAAAAAGGTTTAAAAGTCCGGAGTGAGGCTAATATTGCATAAGATACGCCACTTAGAAATGAAAATGAGTTATTATGAGTTAGAAAAAGATAGTTACAGTCATGTAAGTATTGCAACACTAGGAAGTACAGTAAATAAACATATATTGCATAAATAAATCTCGTTTTTTTGTTGTATATACATAGTGATATAAATATTACATTTCACTATTTCGACACAATGTACCAATAAAATGTAGAGTAACTTAAAAGACTATGCAATGCTAAACTCTTAACATGCCAGGAGATTTAAGCCTCTATGCCTATGGACTTTATGTGTATTATTTGGTGCAAATCTGTGACTTTGGCACGTGAACAGTTAAATTGAAGTAACAGTAACTGAATGATTAATTTACAGACCAAATCGTTAAAAAAAAATTAAAAAGTGTTACACATCATTAAATATACGAACTATACATTCAATTTTCTATTCATTTCCCTTTTGAATCATTCAGTTTTGTACTCATTCCCTCCTTTCTGGCCATCGATACAGATTTTTGCTCAACATCGCTCTGTGAACACGTCATGTCATGAGATATGTTTCTACTCGCATCGGACTCGGCTCACATCCTCCTCCGCGTTCCCTGCTTATCGAAACGTCTGCCTTTATCCCTCCCTAGCGGAGTTTTGTCTGATAGTGTGGGCGCGAAGAATGTGATAAGTTGATGTGGGATACGTTCAATTCCCGCAATTACTCCACACTTAGCATCCTTTGTTGTATGTTTGTTGTCTCGCCTGGTGCACCGCGCGACAGCGGTGTACTTTTTTGTTTGTTTCATGTATCTAATTCTAAACCTGGCCTTTCCATGACTGAAGAAACAAATGTGGTTATATTATAATGGATCTGATTGGCCACATCCACTACGCAACCTACTAACCTATTCACAGGTTGATGAACTGACGAGTTTTACATTTTTTTTTTTTTTTTTACAAAAACTGACCATCACCATAGAAATGCACATTATTTTTTTTTTGAAATCATAACTGTATGAATAATGACTTCAGATTGACATAGTCGATTATCAATATGGTATAAATGTATATATGAACTGATGTCAATATAATTTAAAGACATTGCCCGATTTAAAAGAACGTGTCAAACTTTGCTATCTGATATATCTGACAGTGTTTGAATGGACAAATAAACACACATAATTTCAGGCAGTTATGCCGTCACTTGTAACATATGTACAGATAAAAAGCGGGACATGATATATTGTCAGCTGACGAAAATTCTGCAACACGGCAGTCTATGGAGAAAAACGGGAATGGCCGCTCAATGATTTTCTCCTTTTAAAAGCACATAATGATCGTTTTGAACTACACTTTTTTTAAGGGCTTCATTTATAGACCTTATCAGAGACAATGGTAGTATGGGGAAATCGTGTAGCTCGGATTTTAATTATTTATTTATTTATTTTTTTACTCGCAACATTCTTATACAAAGCCTTTAAAAATAAAATGCATGTACATAATTTAATTCTGCAACGTGCCGTTCTCGCAAATATTCCCCAGGAATACTCCTAAAGGGAATATATAGGTGATGCACAATTGCTCAGGATTCAAGTGTGTCGATACAATAAACAAGGAGACTGACATTATGACAGAGTATTCTGAAAACCAACATCTTTTACGTAAATGCATGTACTATTTAAATTATTTTTGATTATTCCATACGATTAGACCCACACAATTCTTTCAGTACGTTGTTATCAAATTCATTATTCTTTCCTCGCCTTCACATGATCGCTATTTTTTTTTATTCATTTATTTAATTTGATCATTATTATTATTATCATTATTTATTTATTATTATTATTATTATTATTATTATTATTATTATTCTTCTTCTTATTATTATTATTTATTATTATTATATTCATTATTATGTATTATTATTAAATTATTATATCATTCATCTAATTATCATTATCATTATCATTATCTTATTATTATTATTCATTATTATTATTATCATTAGTATCATTATTTATTATTATATTATTATTATATATTAATTATTATTATTATTATTATCATTAGTATCACTATTATTTATTAATTAGTATAGTTAGTAGTAGTAAGTCAGTAGTAGTAGTAGTAGTCTAGTAAGTAGCTTAAGTTAGTTCAGTATCAGTATTCATTATTATTATTATTATTATTATTATTATTATTATTATTATTATTATTATTATTATTCATTATTATATTATTATTATCAACTATTATTATATTATTATATATTATTATTAGTTATTATTATTATCATTAGTATCATTCATTATTGTAGTAGTTAGTAGTAGTAGTAGAAGTAGTACTATCAGTATTATTATTACTTATTAATTATTATTTATTATTTATGCATTATCATTTAGGTATCATATTAATTATTATTATTAGTAGTAGTAGTAGTATATTCAGTATTATTATTATTATTATTATTATTATTATTATTATTATTATTATTATTATTATTATTATTATTATTATTATTATTATTATCCAATATTATTATTATTATTATTATTATCATTATTATTATTATTATTATTATTATTATCATTATTATTATTATTATTATTATTATTATTATTATTATTATTATTATTAATATTATTATTATTGGTTTAAATCGTATTTACTGACAATGACACAATGCTAGGGTACAATACACTGACATCAATCCTCATCATTCTGTCATTTAAAAAGTCCCTAAAAATAGACTCTCACTGATAAGTCGACACGCCCAAATAACGTCGTCAAAAATGCAAAGTTTTCACCATAAATATTCTTACAGGACATGACGGTAAATCACACAGGAGAAAAAAAAATCACCAAATTACTCGAAAACTGAATTTCTCCGATAGTATATATGACACTCCGAGTCGAAAATCGAGCGTTAAACAGCACCGGCGATTAAAAGCACACCACTTGCAACTAATCGCCAACATTTACGTCTCTGACATGCCTAACTTCCGAACATTAGCTTGATCTCTCCGGAATCTTGCCGACTCACGCAATCTGTCACTTCACCCTCCCGCGAATTTCCATCAGATACATGGACACTTTTCGCTTTGGCAGACGATTACACAAACGGTGTGGACTTCAGAAGGGAAATTGCCGTGCGCGGGAACTTTGCGAAGTTATCGGTAATTCACAGATCTCCCAAGGTAACAAGGAGAGAAGTCAAACTACTATGAGACAGGAAGATGACACAGCATGGCCTCGAATTCATCGATCGTCTGATATTAATTGTCCTGGGCTACTGGGCTTCAAAAGTTCGTTGCTTAAACACGTTAAAGGACGCAACATATGGTCATGCTTATCACTGTGTGAACGCAACCTTATACATATGAACAAAAATTGACATTTTTTCGGGGGGCTGATATGTATTGTCAAAAGCTAAAAAATGTATAAAAAACCAAAAACAGAAATTGTAACACAATTGCCGTCGTAGAATATCTTGTTGTGATGCCATTATTATTTAAACTTCAAATTTATCGAGAAGTTTATTACTGTGTGGGATCCTTTCAAATGACTGCAATTAAAGGAAGAAGGCGCCAGCAACTAACAGGCATAAGTTAAGAA
>JZLH01S0037555.1:28198-45406 GCA_001188425.1 Eucidaris tribuloides
TAAATTAGTTAATTTGTGTTTATGTTACGTCTTTGTAAGTTTTATCTTAAGACAAAACTTGCAGAAACAGCTTATAGGGGGAGGAGCTTATCAATTCAAGCAACGCATACATTACCACGGTGTGGCTAACACACGTCGCGTGGCATGCATTGGTCACGCATGGTCAGCTCCCTGCGGTGCACGTGCAATCTGATAGGTTGGCAAGAACTCAAATATTTTCTTGACTTATGCCTGTTAGTTGCTGGCGCCTTCTCCCTTGAAGTGAATAAAACTATTGTACTAACTTCTATGCAAGTTCCAGATGAACCAACGGTATGCGCGAAAAAAAGACAGATGTACGAGGAAAACAGGGGCGAGGGGGTTTGGTGGTCATAATCATCAAATATGAAACTAAATTATTCTGTAGAAATCAACAGAGATCATGTTTCATCAATTAAGTATTTATGGTGTATATCTTCTTCAACTCCATCTTCAAGTTTGTCCACGCAGCACAAAATAATTCAATTACGCAGAAATGAATTAGCTGCCTTCTCGTCGTGGGTTGGTCGGTGGAGAGACGGACAGGTATTTTCTTACGTCACTCAATCGGTTTTACGCAGACCTTTTGGGTTCGCAAACGAAGCATTCAGTAAAAACCAAAGTAATTTTATTAATAGCGATATGACACCGCGTGACCTCGAACTGATCGATCGACGGATGTTGAGTTTATTAAGTGACTGGTTAGAATCTGAGCTTATCTCGACCGGGCATGTATCCCTGGAGTCGACCAACAACAAATGAGCGGGGAAGTGAAAGCAGACACCGATACCTCCCCTATACACGCTAAATGCCAAAGACATGAAGACGACGTTAAGGAGGAAAAATGTGTGGGAGGAGAAATAAAGAATACGCGAAGGAGAAATGGGGGATGGAGACGAAACGTTATTGGGAAGAGAGTTTGTAGAAGAGAAGATTTGGGGTTTTTCCACAATAAGTGTGTGTTTTAGCGTAGAGGGTGTTGTGTGTATGTACGGAGAGACAACGGTAATGGCCGAATCCTTTACAAGAATATTTGGGTTTACATCGAGAATAATCTCGTGACGCGCGTAAGTGCCGCACTGGGGCTGCCGGAAACGCAACGGAATATGTAGAGGTCACGCGTATTGGAAAACAAAAAGAAGTTCACTTCATACCACAACTGGTCCTATGAGGAATATTTTGCCGTAAAACCAGAAATAAATTAAACCTTTCTTGAAATGTTGCCAAAGTATACTTACTGTTTATAGTCCCTGAGTGGCACAAGGAAAAGGTAACAAGAAGTGACGATAATTGTGTTAATAGGTTACGGCTTTCGCACTTGAGGTAGTTTTGAAGCTTGTCAAGTTAAATGATTTCATTTTTAATTTCACGTGGCTTTCAATTTGTGTGTTTTACCTTATAGGTCGCACGCACGTAAATAAGTGAGAAGACCAGAAAATGTGCATTCGACCCAACCCAAAGAATAAGAAATGTTAATTTGAATGGGCGGCTGCCAAGAGGGGGGATGGATTTAATCAAGTATTGAATGAAATATTTTGATAGGGGTTGAGTGGATCTTCATTGCTACCATGAAAGAAGTCAATTGATTTGGTAGGAACTATAGGCCCTATGACGTGCCCATGAATACGGCTTTGAAATTCAAGTACACAGGCGCAAATCGCCGTGAAAATGCTAGGAATTTGTTTGAGGGGAATTCCCTTGAGAAAATGCTAGTCAACAATATATGTCCTGAAGATCATCAATTGAGGAATAATTGTACAATCATAGACTGTTGGTTCCAATATTCCCTAATTAATGTCTGATTTTTAACGAATTTTGAAAGTTGATGCTTTTAACATTATTCCCTATGGGGCTTGAATTAGCTGCGTGCAACCTATATATATTTTTTTGACGGAGTAGGTTTGTTTCTGCCCTCTCATGGTAAAACACATCGAAGCAAGGTACTGAAATAGAAAGCCATAGAAGGTTCGTATGGTACTCATTAACTTCTGTGACATGTTTGCCTGTTTCAAGAATGAGTGAAGGAAACGAATAACTTCTCGCCAGTAGAATTCATGGCATTTTACACAAATTGGATTTTCATCACTTGTACTTTTTGCTGAGAAACTATTTTCGTCACTTTTGTGCGACCACAATGCTGTTCATTAATACCAGAAACTGAAATAAAAATCATCAAGGGAAACTGGATGATATGTTAGTTCTGTGAGTGGGGGAAATACTATGAGTTGGACACGAAAATACAAACTCACTTAAAAGGCAAGATCAAAAGGACGATTTTGGGTAACGGTAGTTACTTTTCACCAATTACGCATTGTAAAGTAAAGAGAATGGTTTATTTGGTGGTGTAGAAAAAGAAAAAAAGTCATAAAAAGAATGACATAGATACAAGAAATTTAATTATTAAATCTGACGCCCTATACAGCAATATATAAAACCACGTGGTTTGCCCTCAAAATATTCTCCATGATATAGTCGTTATTGTTAATTGAGTCAACATGTAAATCAAATGGCACTTTTACAAAATACATTTTAATAACTTACCCGGTGTGTTCGAAATAGTCAAAGGGAGAAAAATATCTCACCTTTAATTTGTGCGTTAAACGATATAATTGAAACTGACGCAATTCCGTGTGAAAAGTCTCAATAAAAATGATATAAATCATGTAATGTGTAATTTTTCCATTCCACACATAACATAGCAATACTGTAAATACATGACTCCTAGTAATTATCATAGGAATAAACGAAAGATGCCAACGAATTTAAGAAATGTCTTGGGAGGAATATGACGAAGTGAAGGATGTCCTCTCTATATATGAGTCTGATCTGATAATTTTCATGTTACATTGCTTCCTTTTTAGCGAGAGACATTTTTTTTATCTTCTAATCGAGAACTGGGACCTAATTAATCGTATGATCATTATCTCGTCCACACAAAATGTGAACGGATGTCTTATCGCAGGTGAAAACAGACGTCATTACAGATAAAACAAAGTTTTGAGTCAAGAAAATTATATTAACTTTATTTATCAATGTTTTGAGAAAGGGGCATATATAATATAACGAAAGTATGTTCAAAGATAAGTGTAAGTTTGGACTGGATGTATAATATTCCCAGTAGGAGTATACGTATCACGATTCTAAAGTTCTTTTGAAGTTACTTATCCTTATTATGTAGGTACACTTAGTTTCTTTTTAGATGAGCGTACTCAAAGAGATTGCACACAACTAAATGAAAATCCAATGCGGACTGTGTTGTTAACATCAAGTTTGAATAATTCTCCAAGAATCATGGATTGATTAGAGTATGTATAGGTTGGAATTAAAATTCTCAAGAAGAACAATTATTCTTTGAGTTAATCAGTTTTGCAATAAGGAGCATTTTCTCAAGAACACTGTTACTAAATACCATGCATCATCTCAGATAATTTTCTCCTTTATACAAGAGATCACCAGCCATGTCAATGAGTACATCACAAGGTTCAAACAGAACTCATCCATTTATTTCCTTTTACCAACAAAACAGATTCACTTAAACCTTCTCTGACAGTACGAATATCCGAATCCGATCAAATCCACCTTTCCGTGGCTGTTTTTGGTTCACTGATAAGTATTAATTTTGTGTTTGGTGAAACGAAGTTTTATCATTATCATTATTACTTTCGTTAGGTAGGCATGTGCAACCTGTAGAAACCACCTGTTTGCTGTGGTAACTTTTTTTTCTCTCATTTGAGTAAAATTATTATTTTGTGCGTAATATTCAACTTTCCTTTTCAAAAATAGACCAAGTTCAATATTTCAGGACTCGAAACTCTTTATACGACTCACGTTCAGTGTACTGGACACAATGCGAATAGTTTCTATGGACAAGAACTGATATACTATATGCCGAATGATTTAAATAAAACTCGGTGTTATCATATGACTACGTACACAAGTTTCCTTCATTTGTTGGATGTTCCTAGATTTGCAATCTGCCTTTACACAATCGATCTACTTCTTCTGTGGTCTGCCTCTGGATCTCAATTCACAGGTTCTTCCCTCTTGTGCAATTTTAGGATTATCTTTTAGGTTCCATTCTTGTGATATGACTAAAGTATTTGAGCCGTTTTTCTTGGATAATGTCTATTACTGCTTTAAAGATTGTGCCAGTGATTTGCAAGTCCATTACTTCCCTTCATTAAGTTCATTATCAATACCAAACGTTAATTAGTACTTACAAATGGTGTGTTGAAAGTTTGAGATCCATACGTCATGAATTTGTTGTTTTATAAGAAAAACTAATAACGACATGTTACCAGAATGTCGTTCTTTCCGTGAGTTTAAATTTTGCTCAAATTGCGAATCGCGGTTATGTGTACCGTCGCAAGACCAGCGGAGCGCACTGATTGGTTAAACGGCTAACCTCCACGCGACCTTCGGCTAACGGCTGATCGGACAATTTTGGAACAGCACGTGCACCTTTGACGTCGCGGATTTTTTGAAAAGGCTTCTGAGTCATTTGAAAAAGGATGAAGTTTAACCGTTCAGATTTTCACCAAAGCTCAATATTTTACCCCAAGTCTCTGGTGTTTATTTATATCAATCTTCACATTGGATATGATTTCAGCTGATTTCATTCACTTAGTTGTTTTTTGACGTGCAAATGAATAACACAATCTTTAAGCCCAAACACCTCTCTGATTGTGTTGTTCTTGATTTATATTTAGTCTTGTAACCCCCATTATGGTACTATTGCAACACTCTTTATCAATGTTAACCACCTCAGTTTCAAGCATTGTTATTGCCACATGCCATAACAATACAATACCTCGTCTGTAGGAATGCGGGGCTTAAACTAGTAGTGTTTGCAATGTGTTCTACTCCTCTTCATTGATATCTGACTTGATTCTCCCAGGGCATGCACATCATAAGTTTCGAGATATTAATTGTTTCAGTCACTTTATATAAGACCTCAATGCCTCCATTAAGCTGTACGCCTATAGCTTCACCATGCACTTTTCGGAGAAAGATCACTTAACACGTGTTTTCAATAGCAAGAAACATAACATAGTAAAGAAAATATGGCAAGTTTCTTGCTATTGAAAAGGTTTCTCACTAAAATTGTCTACAACAAACAAACAAGCAAACTAAAGTGCATTACGTACTAACCTCAAGTGGCAAGAATTGTTTTCTCATCCTCCGTGAGGTTCCTCTGTCATGCATCCATGCAGTTGAACTTCACAAACTTCTGTTCTCCGCTTTAGCCGTTGACTGTTCTGTATATTTGAATCTCTCATCTTCAATTTCCTCTACACTAGATACTCAAGCAAGTCCGCTTACCCTTGTTGCACTCCCTCCTATTATTCTCTATTTAATGCTTGCGATGTATTTTTTTCTTTTCAAATTTCATCTTATTAGGTACAGTACTTGTTTTTGTTTTTGAGGAAAAGTGCTTCTTGTATTTCGACTTCATAGAAATCTTCACTTAGTTAAGGTGATCTTAGTTTTAAAGGGTGCGTACAATCATTTTTAAATGAAATCTCTTCAGATTTTGTTCTTTTCAACCAGCTATTAGTGTTGAACTATATCATGCAGAGTATATTAGGTGTTTAATTAAACTTGTCAAGTTTGATCTTTAATAACTCAAATACTATATATCAGATATTACTGGAATTGAGAATAAGTTCAGCTGAAGAGTGAACAGTTTTGTTGGAGGTGGCTTCAATAAGATATCACTTATCATTTTTATGTAATTCATGCTTGATTTTTAAGTTAGGGTTCCAATTTCGCTCAATGTCCAACCCCCTGTACAAAATGTCTGTACAGTTTGAATTTCGTACAGTGAGTTGAACATTGAGCAAAATCTGAACCCTAACTTAAAAAACAAGCATGGATTACATAAATTGATTGATAATATCTTATTGAAACCACCTCCAACAAAACTGTTCTCTATTCAGCTTTAACTCAAACTCAATTCCAGTATTATCTGATGTATAGTGTTTGAGTTATTAAAGATCAAACTTGGCAAGTTTTATTTTAAACACCTAGTATAATTACGCTCATCACTCATTGATACAATTATCTTTATTCCATCATAGATCCCAGGTGCTCTTGTACATCGATCAGCATCTAAAAAACACAAAAAACAAAAAACAAGCAAACAAGCAAGCAAACAAACAAGCAAACAAGCAAGCAAGCAAACTAACAAACAAACAAACAATATCGCAGTTTTATCGCAACCATCTGTACAATGAAAAATCGTTAATTAATTTGACCAATGTTATTTATCTTTAAATCTTTTCATATTTTGATTCTAAGAACATTTAGTCCAATTTTCTTCTTCTAACTTTAGTAGATTCCTCGCTACATGAATTATTTCGTGCGAACCACTATGATGTTGATACATGTCCAAGGCCTAATGTAGGATATTGTGACAAATTTTGCGGAGATTGCTTTCAAGACGCATTTGCGTCTTCGTGAATTCTCTATAAGCGTTATGTACTGCATGATTTCTTTATGTTTCCATGTCTAAAATTAAGAATTTGTTACACCGTCCATATAGAAGAAAATGTAACCACAACCATTAATGTCATTATCACACTGCTTGATAATCATTTCTCATAAAAATCGTTAATTAGCGACAGCTGTTATGGAACAGATGTTTTCCAATTTATCTATTTCGAACATAAAACGGTCACAAAATTAGCAACGATGTTTACGAAGGTCTCGTACTCGTCATAGCAAACTCCATTTACCCATTTTATACCCAGAACCTAAATTTCAATGATGACTTTGGAAAACTACATACAGCATATCAGCGCATTAGCTCTACATGAATCTAACGTCATGGTAATGTCAATACCACAGCAGCAAATCTGAGAATTGTTAACGTTAAAAAAAATATGAGACTATCGATGTTGGATATTGCAGGAGGACTCAGCGCGGATTGTTAAGTTTAAAAAAAAAAAAAACAAGCTGTGAAAGCCATGATACCTGAATAATATGGTTCATTCAATCCTGCTAATCAGTTTACTCTCATTTAAAAGGAGGATGGTTGGAGTGACAACCATATAACAAATTCTTCATTCACATTGTATATCCGCTTATTCCATGTCCCCCGAGTCTATTATTGCAATTATGGCATATTTGTATTTAATTTCATAATTATTGATAGAAATATGGATGAGAAATTAATACTTTTGCTGTAGGTTATTAAAATCATAATAAAAGAATTATCTCATATTAATTGTTTCCTCTACAAATTGCATAATCGTTTTGCTACAAATAGTATTTTCCATAAATACATCAATGACCGAAAATAAGGAAACATTTCACAAACAAACATGTTCGTCTTGAAATAAGATTTCAATACGAGATTGATATTTGATGACCACGTAGGTGATCCGTTGCGGGAAAAAATTATACAAACTGGTAAACTTTTCGTCTGGTCCATGGTCCGACTTGTCATATGTCACTCAGCTCTTAGTGGGAGTGAATAGGTTCCAACCCCTCACCGACAGTGATTGACGTTGTCAATCAACATATTGCTCAACCCACTTTTGTTGGAAACATCGACACCGACATCTTCATTGGTTGATTGGCAGACTCTCAGTTTTCTAAAGTTATCGCCCCCAAACTGAATTAGCATTCAGTTTGGAATAACCATTGTCTTACGTTTTGCTACTTTGGTGTTATCGACTTCGTAAAATTCTGATCTGCGATGAAATAGTTATACAAGTTATATTATTTATAGGGCTTATTCTCTTAAAGATATGCCTGCATTTGCTGTGTAATTTCCACACGTGTAACATATCGCAAGTGAACAACTAGAGTACAATTAGTTTTAACGCATAGTTTAGTTTCGTAAACCCAAAAGTTTTCAAGATGTCAGTCATTCTTACCGGCCACCCAAACTCAACATCCGGAAAAAAGGAGAAAGTCATTATGAAACATGAACGTCTGTTGAGATATAAATATCGGATTCATATTTGTATTCGCGTGAGGCGGAGTGTTACATTCCTCTTTGCTGGAATGCTAGCGTTTGTTGATATTCATTTCACTCTATATTATTAAACAGGGTCATTGGCACTGCGGTCATTTACCTGTTCTAAATTTCGATGAAACTACTGTAAGAAAAGCAAGCGGGTACTAATAATTTGATTGAAACGTCATAACATTGTAGGGTCCATGGTTCTGCGTACACTCAGTTTCAATCAGACTTTAGAAAAATTGAATTTCTTCGTTCTTCTCAGCCAACCAACCTTGTCAGGATTTACGCATGATCGTCGGTCTCTCCCCCCCCCCCGGCTTGTCGGATGTGTTTGGCTTGTTATTTGGCTATTATTTATTTTGTATTTTTTTTGCCTGACAAAATTTTCCCGACAGATTTTTCGCCCCTTCTAAAATTTTACCCTGGCACCGCCATTGTCTTTAAGGCAGACAATAGTTCGAGCATTGAACGCGATCAGTTGATATACCAATATGCGTGGTAGCGTGTCATACGAATTGGTTATTTTCGATCATATCTTGAATATGTTTGTGGTGCTTCTTTTTCTCAATAATTATCCAGTGTTCGATCAAAGATTTTGGACAAACTCGCATTTCTTAGGTACTTTCCGTACTGAATCCCGCCTTCATACAGTCTTATAGACGATGGTTCGAATATTGAATGTGATCAGTTAACTAATCATATACGGGTATTTTGCGTGGTATAGCATTTCATAGTATATGTAGGTTAATTTCGACCATTTCTTTAACCTTCGTGCTTCTATTGCTCCATGTTTGTCCAGTGTTCACGATATTCAATTCGACAGTACATATTTAAAGGCAGTATCGGGATTCATTGTTGCCAGCTATATCTCCCTTGGTGTGTGTCACAGAAATAATACTGCCCAGTAGAGTACACGGACGATCCGTTTGTTTTAAGTTATCCTTTAGTCATATAGTTAGTGGTAAGTTAAGAAGAGTGTGCCTAATTGTTCTGATTATTCAGTCCATATAAGCGCAAACATATTAATGCATATTAAACATAATACTCACATTAAAAATATACAAACTCAGTTTATTTCTAATCATCGCCATACTTACGGTTTACTTACAATATAGCTGACGATGAAGGCGATGATGATGACGACGATGATGACAATGACTTTGATGATAACGGTTAATATGGTTGCAGGTCTGACGGTAATGAGGATGATGATGATGATGCTTGACTTGATGATTGATGATGATGATGATGATGATAATGATGATGATGACGACGACGATGATGATGATGATACCGATGATAACGACGATTATGGTTGTGGGGTTGTGATCACGACGATGAGTCATACATATTTTACTGAGTGCCGTATACAGAAGATTAATATAATGTGTCGTTTACTAGCACTTTAAAGGTCCACTGTCGGGGAAGACCTGGAAGTTGCTCTCATTGACTCAACAAAATGCTACAGTCATTTTCGTAATACTGTGTACACGTCCTAACATTGATATTTGTTTTATTTGATTGATTTTATATAATTCATATATATGTTTCCGTAATTGAATCACGGTTTGACAGTGGACCTTTAAGGCAAACAAGATTTAGAATGGCATTAACCCAGTAAGGTCATGGACATGTACGCCGAGTCAAAAAGTCCATGGTGTTGGGCGAGGTTCCCACAAGCAAGCGGTGGCATAAATTACATTTCATGTGTACTACATTTATGATGGTGTGAAGAAGACAATTTTGTATAATAAAGGACAGGCGTATACTCATAAAATAAAGGCAGACATGAATATAATGGAACCTATACGCATACTTCATCCATTTTTCCCGTAACTGTCTCTCTCATTTTCCTCCAATTCTTCTTTCGCTCCCTCCTCTTATTTCATTTGGTTTTCTTGAATTTTGCTTTTGCTTGTTATTGTTGTTCTTTTACGTGTTCTGCTTTATCATATCATATCATCATCATCATCATCTTCCTCTTTCTTCTTCTTCTTCTTCTTCTTCTTCTTATTTTTCTCTTCTTCTTCTTCTCCTCCCCCTCTGCTTCTTCTCCTCCTCCTTCTTCTTCTTTTGTTGTTGTTGTTGTTGTTGTTGTTCTTCTTCTTCTTCTTCTTCTTCTTCTTCTTCTTCTTCTTCTTCTTCTTCTCCCCTTCCTCCTATTCCTACTCTTCCTTCTTCTTGGCGTACAATACATTCCACTCTCAGTGGCCACGGTGGCTGCAAACTTCGGCTTGCATTTGACTTTTTCTCAGTACTTTCAGACGTACAGGCCTGCTCTCCAACCGGGCAGGCAAAGTCTGCGTTTGTGGTCAAACAGTCCATGATCAGACTATTATTGTCTGTAACATTTATCAATTGTGTTGTATACTGGACATTTGATCCAGTCTATACTCTGTGTATGTATGCGGCCAAGGCCATCCGGTTGATGGCTTGTCATCGAAGAAAAGAAATAGGGGGACAACACACTTTATTGGTTTGGCAAATTGCCTCCATGGGTAATGACCAAATCTTATAACAATGACACACAACATTATTTGGAGCAAACGGTCATTCTTTAACCGGCCTTGTGCGCGGGATTTAATTTCGGCAACTTAAAGGAATAACTGTCAAGAGTATAGCCATTAATTGATTAATGTAACATATTCAACTTTACTACTGTTAAACTTGACCGTTTGCAAAAGTTTAATAGTGTGAAATATAGAACAGTCGCTAATAAATTTGCATAGGCCTATAAATTAGAAGGTAATACTATTTTTTGTACCTACTTTAAAAAGTTGCTGATATTATTTGATCTGCAGATTTTATTTCGCTGTTGATATGCGTTATGATAAGTACAATGTGACGCAAATATTTGCTTTAATGTTACACACAGAGAAATAAGATTTTGAAAGAGTTAAATGTTGATTCCATTCTTCTTCCCTCAAAGCTGTATCCATTTTAAACAGGCATCTTTCTTGAAATAGCATTTAGATTCGTTTCTCTATACCATTCTTCTATCACATGAAACCCAATGTTTGAATTCGAGTTTGCTCTTTCTCATTACGAAATCCAGATTACTTTATGTAGCCTACATGCGCGTTGCTTTGAAAGATACATCGTACATGTATTGGTGTTATTGCCTTTGGTGGAAAGTTTGAACAGAAAGACTTTCAAATTGGGAAACTCAGAGAAAGCATTTCCTATTATGATTATTTTGTACTAGTTTGTGGTATACTGCAAGGGCGTAAGCTGGTTTGTACATAGGGAGGTGGACATCTTAGGGAGATTGAAGTTCAGAAAAACATCTGTTGAAAGCAGAAAAGGTGGTGCAAATTTCGTTTTGCTTGCCAGGGGCGGAACCCCTCTGTCTCAGCGGGGGGGGGGGACGTGCACCTACAACAGCCCCTGATTACGCCAATTTTTAAGTTTCAAAGCTGAAAATAGTTCATATAGTCAAACAAATCCTAACAATAACAACAACAACAAAGAATAACTGATAGAAAAAGTGGGCGAATAGAAGACGTCGTCATCACATCTGCTTCCTAATGAAACTTAACATAAACTGTAAAATTATAACAGCACAGAGATAAACTCAGACTAGTTCCCAAATTACAATAATGGTCATGTTTCACACTGTTTTTCCCCTGACCTTTTCTTCTGCACACTTCCATGGTGACGATTCATAACGTTATTAATCACTTTTGCTGAAAAAGGGGAATGATTTGAATCTAACAACAACGTTGTCATCTGCGTAAATATTGTCACCTGGAAGCTATTTTCTGAACAGTTAATATTGGAAGTACAAATGTTTACATGGTAGCGTCTGATTTTTATCTGACTTTTAAATCAGCCGTTAAACGATCATGAACAAATATGGCTGTCAAACTAAATAATAGACCCCATTTCGTGAAATTGCTCAAACGCGTTAGAAAAATGCTGTTTCGTACACAAAGTGACGCCTAATTTTGTATCGAGTGCCTCTCTTCCGATAAGAGTCGCCTGCTAGGGATGGATTTAGAGGGCTTTCCTCGTCCAGGGTTGGGGAGGAAAGCCGAATGAAACGCCAGGATTGACAGAAATAGACAAGTAAAGGTAGCGAGCAAGCCTCGCATAATTTGATATCGTGTTTTTCAAGCGGAAAACTTAACCACGGAACAGTGTTGGCAGACAAGCAGCGCGAAGAGGTTGGCTTGTTCTTGGATTAAGTGATGGGAAGAATGAGAAATGCAGAAAATGTATCAAAGTATTATATGGGATCAGGAAACAAAAGAAACGTTACCTGACTGGATTTTCATCTGTAAGCCATGATGTACCGCTTCTCAGTACTGACAAGATGTCTTCTAGACGAGATTCAAATAAGGTTCATGGAATCTTCTCCAACAAAATGTACTAGTCAAAAATTATATAAGTCATATGTCATGGAGTTTAATAATGACATCATAACTGAACACACTCGTATTACAAATACCCATAAAATTCATCACCTCTCACAAAACCTTCAAATTGTAATAATATACAGCGTGTCCCAGAAAAAATGTCCCTCTCATAGACGACAGAATAATTACCAAAATCATGTTTTATACTGCATTAAGTTTACACATTTAGAAAGCCCATTTAATATAGTTTCTATAAAAATGTCAAAGGTCTCACTTCATTGGTTTTGAATACACAGGCTCTTATGTAACAGCAGTGCTTTCCGGCCCATTCCAAGTTTGCTAAAAAGCAATGCACACTACGTTCATTATTCATGCTTCACTTTTATATCAATGACTGTGTTATTGTAACTGAAGTCAAGTTCATTCAACCTTTTAAAATGAAAACTAATTAAATTTAGTTCCACTAGTCATGTTTGCTTTCACAGGGTGTGTTCCATTTATAGTTTTCCCTTCAATATCCAGCTTGTAAACCTTTATTGTTCTCCTGCACATTCTTCCACCTGATTTCCATTCAGGTCGATGCATTGATGTAGCACTGTAATCTTGGAATGGACTGAAAAGCACCGCTGTTACATAATGGACTGTGTATTCAAAACCAGTGAAGTGAGACCAATGAAATTTTCACAGAAGTTAGAAAATAAAATCGGCTTTTTACATCTGAATACCAAATTCAGAATTATATTCAAATTTTGGAATAAATTTAGCAGTCTATCAGAGGGACATTTTTTAGTTTTATTTTTTTTTTTTTTGGGGGGGGGGGTACACGCTGTAAACCAATGCTTCCTGTGTTGGCTCAAGGACGACAATATGATGATGTAAGTAAACTGATTTGTAAACCAAGCTGTCTGTTGAGGGTAGTTAACACATGTACAACACCAAGACAATATTATAATATCAGTATTTGATGTATTTGAGGTATTTGATGTCATGCAATGCTGCATAATATACTTGCATGATAAAATTGATAGAAACGATCACATTTTGTGTATAACAGAGCAAATGATACAACTACATGACTGGGATTCTTACACTGAAGGTGTTTATCCAGCTTTAGTTTGAGAGAAAAAAAATGCCAACAAAAATTACAAAATTGCAAACTATAAAACATGCATGTGGTAAAACAAAATATTATGACAGTACATATCGCAAGAGCAGATTGACTGCAGGCAAGTTGACATTGCTTTATGGGGGAACTTTGTGCCTTCATTTATCATTTCAGTCAGATAGGGCGCTATTTTGATCCTAGGATTAGAGTTCTTTTATTAAAGAGTTATACGCCATGTTGTTTCCGCTATTACGTAAGATTCATTTTTATTCCATTCAGATAGACACCCGAGTGTTTAAAATAGAGAAAAAATATTTATTGAATATTGTTTCCCCAAAATAGGACATCCACGTCGCAACTCTTTCTTAAAGTGTCTCTACTTAGCACTCCACTGTGGAGGTTTAAGTTAAAACGATACAATTTGTTGAATCAAGATGTGGTAATGTGCTAAATAAGTTGAATAACTATTCTGCCCTCCCATGACAAAAGGAGGTATTGACCACAGAGGTAGTTATTAAGCACAACGTTTTATTCACATCACATTCGAAATAGGATCTTGCTTCCTTTTTGTTATGCTAATTACTAGGTGATTAATGATACAGGAGTTAACTTTTGGTGATGATGAGGGTGTTAATCAAATTGAATTACCTCCCATAGAACTAACAGCTCAATTTTGAAAGAAAAAAATGGTCAATAATTCCTTTTGTAATGGGAGGGCTCATGTATATATTTATGTATGTATCATATCATATCATATCATATCATATCATATATCATATCATATCATATCACATCACATCACATCACATCACATCACATCACATCACATCACATCACATCACATCACATCATATCATATCATATCATATCATATCATATCATATCATATCATATCATATCATATCATATCATATCATATCATATCATATCATATCATTTATCATATCATATCATATCATATCATATCTATCATATATCATATCATATCATATCATATCATATCATATATCATATCATATCATATCATATCATATCATATCATATCATATCATATCATTATTTTGTGAATAGTTTTAAAAATATGAATATTATTTTTGTATATTTTGAAAAAGCAATTGTTGATATTCATGTGAAAAAAGTCGCAGAAACAATAAACTGAACTGAACTGAACTGATACTTATTGCAGTATATCATTTGTAATTATTACACCCAATTTCAAGGTAACCATGGCATTCAACTGACGGGTTAATCTCATCTGAAATATAAGACTCGCATTTTTTTCCTACAGCTGTTTAATCCGTAGGGGGGATAACGGTTCTTCCGTACCGGAAGCAATAGAAAGCAATCCATGAAATCAGGCGTTTCGAACCTGACATGCAAGATCTTCCGCCAGTTTAAGTCTCACATTGTAATGGTTATTGTCGCAATCCTGACACTGACTGCACAACAATTATTAATTTCATGAAACCTAATTTTCGTCCTCAGTACGCGAAACATTATACGAAGTAAATTTAAAAAAAAAAACTCCGGTTAGTGTAGGGGATAATCATATTAGCCAAACAAGCACACTATTTGAGTATTTCGTAAAATGGGAGCAACCAGGCAACTTCATTTTTTGTGTTTACAGAAAAGGTTAGCTTTAGAAAGTTAGAGATACTCCTGTATACATGTATTCTAGAGATACCACCCTTATCACTACAGTTTGTCTATTAAGCAAATATTGGCATGACATGAAGATTTGATTATTACCCCAGTATAACTATCACAGAGTACTAATATGTAAGTTGTTTCAGATAGGCCCCATCTCTTACTCAACATGCTCAAAACAATGTTTGTACAAACTAATAATATCATTCAACGGCTGATAAGACGTTAATAAACAAGACTCCTTGTGTCTGATGATGAAGTCTTTCACATTCGTTGTGAGAAAAATAACGACCATTCTGGGAGATTCGGTATCCTTTAATGTGCAGAAGGATGATGCTATTCAAGTGTAATTTCACTCAATTGGCAAGCTAATTTCAAAATTTCCTGGAGCGTGACTGGGTTAAAGGCACTGTCATTGTAAATCCATCACGAGGATTCACTGACGATAGAAGATGAAGTGTGAAAAAAGGTCATCTACCGCAAGAAACTTCAGTTGGTATTATTTTGTATTTATTTCTCAATCAAAATATTGAAACAATACTCAGGATCATTACATGGTAGTTTAATGTATACGTTTCGGTGAATGGAAACAGCAAAATAGCACTAGCTAATCAAGTTTGGCCAGTTTAAATACGCTGTTCACATCAAAGTTATAGTAAATTACCAAAAATGATCCATGAAAATCTAATGATAACATGAACAACAATTATAATAAAATTAATATAAATATGTAATTTATTAAACTTATATTTAGTATGTGCATGATATTCGTTCCCCATGCAGTAACCATGGTAACTATAGGTAATTAGAATTTTGAAAGTATTTATTATATTTGTTTATCAAATATGAATATATCCGACCTGACAATTCTATCTCTGATTTTGAATTCCTTTCCTTGTCGATGGTAGTGATCAACAAATTGGCTAACATATTAAACGAATCAATTCTTTCGATGCCAATATTGTTCCTTGGGTTAGAAATTCCCCACCATATCTTTATTGGATAACACCCATTTATGTAACATATCACTCAACTTTTTGCTACAGTTTATCACCAGGCTTTGGGTCTAGGTCTTGGTCTTAGTTTTAAAACTGGTGAGTAGTTATTACCATTCGTAATCCCATTTCGTTCGGGTTGGTATTCATTTGAAAATTCTAGTAAATACCAATAAACTTGAATGAATACTGACGATTAAAAAAGTTACATCTTTTATTTACATTCAATTCATTGAGTACTATTTATGAATTCATTCTTGTTGCAATATCAAGGCAACTTCGTTCGAGCTTGTTTTTTAATTTTGGGAGCGTAAACTTATCAATTATTTCATGGAAAGGGGTTTTCAGAATTACTGCATCGGAGTATGTGTATCATCGTAAGATTAAGATTGGATTTGAATTTCAGACTCTGTGTTTCTATATGAGAGTAAATATAATGTATAAAAAATGATCCAATAATTAAAACAGTAACATTAATGAGTCACTGGCCCCCCGATTCCATTCCTGAGGAGCACTTCTCAAAAATTGAACAAAATAAAGAAATGTGGGCCTATAGTTGCGCTATTTCAATTGGCGACTTTTTCAGTATTAGAAGAGCTTAGTTCCAAAAGGCGCTAAATCCATTTTCACCAAAAGTGAGTTATTGATATCAACCCATTTGGTACCTACTTATCTTGTTACAGTTCAAGAATGGAAGTCGAATTCCACGAGCAAGTACGAAATATATCTGGTTTTAGTTTTATTTTTCCATAGACGCGTGTACAAACTCGGGCAAAGAAATGCATTTTTCTCCGAAGATACTAAAGTGGATTTAGCGCCTTTTGGAACTTAGCTCTTCATTTGTTTCTTTCATCTCGCACTTCATAGAGAGTGGAGAATCATATACGGTACTTTACCCCTTGTAACCGAATGTAAATCAGAACATGATTTGTAAAATTATTTCTCGAAATTTTAATCTATATTTCAGCCAATTTACTTTCCAGCCGATGAACGTGACATTTGACCTATGATCTATGGGAATGATGATCCCAAGTTCATTTCTAATTTTCTTCTCATCAGCAAATATGATTTCACCGTTTTATTATTACATGTTTTAATATGTTGCCTTTTTTA
>JZLH01S0037555.1:53872-65980 GCA_001188425.1 Eucidaris tribuloides
TGATCCCAAAGTCATTTTCAATTTCTCTCATCAAGCAATATATTTCACATTTAGATTAAGTTTAATATGGGTTGCCGTTTATCTCAATACATGGTAGTCAAAGCTACTTATGGAAAAAAATTGTTCTTTACAAAATTTAAGAATTTGGTAAATACAAAATATTACTATGAATATGATTCAATCTCACCAAACTATGCAACTGAAAATGACAAAAAGTTCACCTCTGAGCACCGACGTCCACATCCTTCATTCAATTCACAATATTTTTAATGTGAAACACTACTGGAGCAATTAATTCCCAAGAATTTTCACACATTCAATGGGCTTTGCGACGACTGTATTTTCCGTCAGGTATTGGGCCTACACCCAAAACACGCTCATGAAAAAACCAAGACTTGTGTATTTGTCGAATGAGTCGGCACAATTTTAATAGAAATGTTGCTCGGAGGAAAGGTTAAAGCTAAATTCTTCTGGACAGAATTGCCATCGTCATAATGCGAATTAGCGGCAAACAAAAACTGACGCACTCACGCGGAACCCTACAATCGAAGAACAAAAATATATCACCATATACGCTTTTGTTTGAATGAATGTGAAATGGACCAGTTTTTGAAACATAGTCATGCAGTCACGTAATTGTAATTTTACCCTTAAGGCTCTATAGGATACATATATTTTTCGGAGTGAGCTCATTGACCTCCAGGATAGTTGCTATTTTTGGATGAACCTGAAGAGAACGCTCTTAACTTCAATGGTTTATTGGGCGAATATGGTGCTGTAAAATTAGCATTTTCTTCGTTGATTCATTTCAAACCTATGTGGTTGTTTATATTGTGTTATTTTGTTTGATTCTCTCATTCATACTCGCTGAGGGCAATATGAATGGGTCAGGCCTTAAGTTTATTCGATGAGCTTTTGCATTTTATTTTATCGAGGGTGTCACCCGCTATTCATATATGCTGCGAACCATTTGTTAATTAGTCATATCCTCATGGACGTTATTTTTCTTATACAGTGGGCTGTCTAAAAAATTGTGCAAGTTGAAAACCGCCCTCTTGCAATTAGAAAATACTCTTCTGACAATGATGCCTTACCTTTTAACGTACAAGTGCATATATTAGCTTTCAAAATGCCGTTAGTTTGTTTAATTTGCCCTCGTCTAATCTTGAGATATGATAATTTAAATAAGAAAGGGGAAAAAATCGCAATTGGCTGCCACTTTTACAAAGTCACCGAGTAAAAGTGACACAATTGTGATGCCACCCTTTATTGTTCCAACAATCTCGAGATTAAAAAAGGCGAATTGAACAGAAAAATGGCATTGGAAAGCTAGCTTTGCCCTTGACGTTATGTAAGCATAAGCCCAGAATATTTTCTATGGCCGAAGAGGGTCTGTTTACTTGCCAGAATTTTTAAAGACGATGCTGCAGGACGTCTCAAAAATTGTTCAGTGAAAAGCGCTCTTTGACAGTTAGAAAATACTGCTGTGACACATGTTTACTGTTAACATCAAGGCCAAAGTGTTAGCCTGTTCAAATGCTGTTTGTTTGTTCAATTTGCTATGTTTTGATCTCGCAGATATCTGTAAACACCAAAACGGGTGGAATCACAAATGTGTCATTCTTACGCGAAGAGGGCCTGATGCTATATTGACTGTAGTAAAAGTGGCATCATTGTGATTTTACCTTTCATTGTTAACTGAACATATCTCAGCATTAAAACAAAGCAAACCAAACAGAACAACGGGCATTCTGAAAGCTAAGACTATGCACCTTGATGGTGATGTAGAGCATGACGTCACAAAAATATTTCTCATTACGTAAGAGGGCGCTCTTGACTTGCCACAATTATTTTCTGAGAACACTGTTAGAGAGTTTCACTCCATTACTGGTGCAATTTCTTTAATATTCGTTATTAGTAGTGCATTGTCTTATACTGTTATAGTGTATTTATAAAAAAAAAATCCTGCGCGTTTCAGACTAATTAAAAATATGACAAGAACTTCACTCATGTTGCGTTACGGTCGCCAGTCAAATATTTTCTAAATCCCATCTATATTGTAGGTAGTATGCTGATTCCAATTCGCTGTCTTATATAAATATAAACACTTTTAGCAAAGATTATGGAGGGAGAACTAAAGGCTCTGGGAAGTATTTCGCTTCGTATAACAATCAAGAAACTTAAGCCAAAAAAAGAATAGTATGAGAAGAGCCCGGGGCCGGGGTTACCTTTTTATAGAAGGAGGAGGCCAAATGGCATTTGTAGAACGTGTATGCTCATAAAATGAATAGAAGACCACGGTAGGCAAAATTCAAGGGGAAAAGGATATAAGAGACCACATACTGTACCTTCTACGACCTCGAATCTGGGGCAATAAGCACGATCAGCTCTGCTACACAAGCTTCCTTCACAGTGCAGAGAAATCGATGGAAACTGGAAGTCTGCTTGAGATAAATGGATTATCTGATTGATGAGGGGAGGAGGAGGGAGGAGGAGAGAGAAGAGAAGGATGGGTGGTTATGGTGGTAGGTGTTGTGGGGGTAATGTTGGTGGGTTTGATTGATGATTGATGCACGCAGTTACACCAACTTGCTAGCCAAGAGACTAAACACATATATAGCCAAAACTGTTTATTCTATGGTGTTTCACTTGCATTCTACATTATTATGGAGCATCGGTGAATCGCTATGAGTTTGGTATTACCGCTCTTTATAAATATTATTCAAGTACTAACTCTTTCTGTTCATTTTCTGAAACAATGTCAGATTATGTTCTATTATGTTTACGGAAAAACATGAGAACTTACATGTACCTATAAAGAGCGGATTCATAGAATATCTAATAAAAATGATGGTTTACTCTTTCAGAGCTAAAGTGAAACCAATGGTTCTGGTCGTTCTCACCAGGCATAACATTGATGCAAAGATGCGGTTTGGATGCTGCCAGGAAATGTCCACAGTTACGTGATTCTCACACATTATCTTGTACCATTTATTTGATATTTCTTTATGACCGGAATAGGACTACGTTTAATAAACAGTTGGGATTGTGAACTTACTTTGGCTGCGTTTGAGTTCTAGCATTTTGTACGATGGGTATACAATGTGTATATGTACTATCTCCTATGTTATTATTTTATTTCTGCCAATAAATATATTCCTGTTATTTCATGTCGGCAAGGATGTGTTTCTCTCTAGTATCCCGTGATAAATGGATAAACTTAACGTCAGACTCTCATTGATCTGAGTTAATATCCCAAGAAATTTAGCCTCGGTCGAGACTGCTTCATTTCCTTAAAGGCGCGTGATCGTAGGTGTAAACTCACTCCATACTAGTGCCTTGGATCGGCACTCAGACTTGCACAAAAGAAAACTCGCGAATACTTAAAAAAAATACACACAGGACACAAAAAAAACACACAAAAATAAAAACAAAACTATAGGTAACCATGCTATATTTTATGAATCGTGTTCATTTAGCAGCTTGACATGCGTAATTTATTGAAGAAAGGGGGGTAGGCTGATGCTTGAATGAAAAGCCTGATATGAACAGACGTTCGCTTCTTGGACAACTGTAGAAATACTCTAGAGGACCAATTTTCTACCAGGAAATACTCAGAAAAATTTAGAATCAAACGATTTTTCGCATGCTCTTGAACGTTTAACCCCATCGTATTCTTGCTTCGTTTTTAATCAAGAAATATTGAATTCAATAATTGAAATATTGCGACTATGAATTTATCAAATTGACTGAAAAACAATTACTACAACATTGCCAATTGTTTTTGTGCAGTATACATTAACATTCATAAATTATATAAATTTGTAGCTTTATACTTCTAATTTATTTTACATTTATTAGATTCATGTGTATTGTGTGGTGTCTCTCTGTGGTGTTGCGTGCGTTGGATATGTGTGTCTGAATGTGTATGTTCTCACATAGCTTTATTCTGTGGATACAAGACGAACAATACATTACACAGAGCATATGGGTGCGCGAAAGAAAGAGAATTACATAAGTCCGTGTGCACTTAATAATTTTATGTATGAACAAAAATCGTGACATTCTCTTTCAACCTGTCAGTTTATCGAGTAATATTGGATTCATATTTTAAAATTTCAATCCATATCTTTCAGCGTTTGATAATTAGAGTAAAAAACGAATGGCTGGATGGTGAGGCAAACTCTTTGAATTAAAACCAATTTTCTTGTAGAAAGTCAACGTCATCAACAACAAGTCACTGAACGTATAAGAGAACTCCCTGTACAAAAGAAGAAGACGTGTCCATTTTTACTCACTTTCCAGAATTAAATAGAAAAAAGTGAATAGAAAAGTGAAAGTTATAGCCTATTTGGGAAATTCGGTCACTTTCCAGCACAACATGTAAAATCTGAAACATTAAAAGGGCAAAAAGATATCGATTTTCAGGAGCGAAAATGTTCACATCATGCTTTAAACTGAAAACGTTTGCTTCCGTTGTCGAGACAAACTTCGATGTGGCACAACTTGGCGTGACGGTACAGCCTACGATATGAGCTGCGATCATCAGTATTGACCATTACTACTTAATACTTGACGGATAAATTTACATAAGCACAGTTTGACAGAACTTATGCCATATTTATCATAAGATCTATTCTGTCTGTCAACGTTCAATGAAAGTCGTCGATGTTGATTTGCCAGTGGGGTATGTGTTTTTTGCGGAGCGGGGCTATGATTGTCAGAAACACTCTAACGTTGCATAACAAATACGGAATTCAGTTCATCGTCTTTTTAGTCCCACACAGTATAATTTAAAATTAAGAAATTATACCTCACTGATAAAACCTGCAACTCTACCAGCGCTTTATTGAATTTACTACATTGTCTTGCGATAGGAAAAAACAGTCCACTCATAATTTATTTTCTTGCGGATCTCAAAATTTATATCCTACGACTGCAGTAACACGCGTGTTCACATATCAGTTAGCATTTTCCACGTGATCAGGATTTCTTTGCATTACCTTACCAACACACACACACACCACAACACACCACATCACACACACACACCACACACACAACACACACACAACACACACACACACACACACACACACACACACACAACACACACCACACACACACAACCACACCACAACACACACACACACACACACACACACACACAAACTCTCAATAATCATCCAAATATACATTAAATCAATATTGTTATATTTATGTCATAATAGCCACAAAAATTTTTCTGGACTAAATCTGCAGATTAGCTAAGTTTGTCTGTCAGAGTTATTAAGTCCAGTTCCTGGAAATTACTTGGGATCTCGGGGTGCTATGGGCAACCGACTAAACGCTCGTAGGTTTGCAGCAGTCGAAGCGGCGATCGGAAGCCACCAGTTGGCATGCGCCAGGATTACGTCGCCACATGGATGACGTTCATCGACATGATTGCCGTTGGTGGCGGTGAGCCCTCGACATCGTTCGGTCATCACATGAGTCATCTTTGAAGAAACGGTAGATGATTTATTAATAAATTCAGTCAGTAATGAACGGTGTGATCTAGTGTATTCTGTATCGGTTGTGACAAAGACTCGGCCAACAAGCACGGATATTTAAGGTTTTCCTATCAACAGAAAATCGAGTGCTACAAAGACACACGATTTCTTGCCCACGTAGAGGAAAAATATACACGTAGATCCCATTAGCAAACAAATGTGTCGTTACTTTGCTGGTTTTCTGACGGTCAAGAAATCAATATTATGTCTCGGTGCTATAACCAGCCTTCAAGCACTTCCCCTTTTCGCGGTAATGCCATTAAAAGCCTGGAGAAAATCAAAGATGTTATCATGACAAACAACAAAAACTACAACATCGCAACCCTGTCAAAAAAAGCACGCGTACGGTAGTTGCTAGAAGCTCTACTGAACATATCTTTTCATGCGTCATGATTATCAGAGTGTGAAACGAACCGGCAATGCTTAAGTAAACATATTACAAATCATTTAAAAATAATTATGTTCAATAGAAACAATCAGATGTAAACATTACCATAAATTAACCTTTCACCAACTGTCTATTGCCTCTCTTACTGCGTTAGTTATTAATGATATCTCTTCTACTTTGAGAAGATTTCTTGTGTGTTTTCATGGAAAACATGGATTTAATACCCATTAATACATACACACACAATAAAAATGTATATTTATTTAATAATAAAAAACTTTTGCGCCAAAAATGAATAATAAATAAATAAATGAATAATAGATTGATATTATCCGTCCTTTCACAAAGTCTTGCAGTTATTTAGTTGACTATGAATAATGTATCTTTCCTAGAAACAAAATCAGCATAACCTAAACTCCCGGAAAATGACGGTTGGTGCGAAAAGAATGGTCATATTGGGGTGGGTCATTTATAATGAGAACCTATGATGGCGGAGTAGTAAAACGATTTCCATCTTATCAAGCTCTAAATACAATCCTAACAGTTCTAAATCATTGAATTGTAATTGTTATTGTTATTCATTGAATTATTAATTCATTATTTATTATTATCATCATTATTATCAAATATCATTATTATGTTATGATTATATAATAATACATAATGCACTATGACATAATATATAATGCCAGTAATACATAATACACAATATATAATATGATAATATAAAATATATAATATACAATAACATATATATGATAATATAATATGAAATATTAATACTATCAATGATATATCTACATAATTACATAATATATGACACATAATATATAATATATAATACATAATACATAATATATAATACATATTACATAATACATAATATATGATATAATATACAATATATAATATATAATATATGATATATAATATATGATATATAATATATAATATATAATATATAATATATTATATATAATATATAATATATAATATATAATATATAAACATAAACATATGTAAAAACCTTAATGACGCACAATTATAATAATGATGACAATAATTGTGAATCATAATGATGAATGATAATGGGGATGTATACATATGTATTTTTTCCTTTGAAGTGTGGGGGATGACTGAACATGTCTTAATCCTCCACCTGAAATTGTGGAGTTGGGATGCATCCCCTACCCCCTACCCCCTACCCCCACCCTTCTGCTCATCTCTTATCACCCTTAGTTGGAGTTAGGGTGGGTACTCGATTGGATGACTGGTGACAGAAGTGTCACCCATTTTCCGGTCGTTTCATTTTAGAACGCCTCCTCCATTTTATGTTATACAAAACAGCACAGGAAATTCAAACGTGGTCTGGTGTTTTTCTGCAATCTACCACCATCTCGTCTGTGGTTATATGGTTAGTGTGTTACCGTTTAATCACACTCCATCTTACCTATTAATTCAAGAGAACACAACTCCACGCATTTTACGCTCACTTTCTTCAGGGGTGCCACAGTAAGTTAGCAGTAAGAGTCCGGATAACCCGCGCGCCGTTGTCATACCTGTAGGCCTATAGGTTGTTCAATTGATATTCCGGGATATCTAAATAAGCCAAAATAATTCGCTGCTCATCTTTAACTTTTTGTAAGGTGATTACACAGGAACAAAATTCTTATTTGTCTTTTTGTTAGTCGTCAACTAGAAGTAGTTGAGTATGAGAGGTGGTAGTAAAGCTAATAGTGATTAGTGGTTGTAGTGAGACGTTGAGGCGACCATGCATGGGAAGACTTTGGTACGCAACGGAGGAGAAGGGAATCCAAGCAAGACGGGGTAGATGTGCGTGAACGAGAGAGTAAATGGATTGCAAAGAACGGATGGTGGACGAACTTGAATAACTGGGTCAACGACCCAACTAGAAACTGGGAAATAAGTGAAGAAATGGAAGCAGATCAAGATTATAGCAATCGTAGGAAAATCAAAATGAAAATAATGACTTAGGCAGCGGAAGGGACATTAAAAAAATGATAAAAACAGAGAAGAAACAAGCAGCAAACAACCAAAATAACCAAAAGGAAAAGAAAACGAAGGTAAAGAAAATAGGGGAAAGATGAAAAAAAAAACCTGTAACGAAAATTTAAAGGCCAAAGAAAAAAAGAGACATTTGAAAAGAATTAAAAATAAACGAAATGTGAAAACGGAATTGGAAGGAGAAGAAGGACAATCGAGAAGCAAAGAGTTCAAAGTTTGAAATGGTTAACGAGAGAGGAAAATAAATGGTGTCTTCTTATTACAACGTATTTATTTTCTTCCTTGATTTCCTTCGAAACCCAACTTCGAGACGTTTGAAAAGTAAACCTGCAATGTACTAAACAAGTACCAAACATTCGAGGGTCTCTTTCTCTCTTTCCCGCGGCAAATTTGGCGATTGATTCCCATTTTGCCACCACATCAGGATGTCATTCAATTTTGAATCAGGTTGCCAAGGAAACAGAATCCACGATACTTCGGGCATAAAGGAGTGTTAGTTTCATCAGAAATGCTGTCATTACACACACATATCATGACGTGTGAAGTTAACGACTACACAACTTCTCGCATGTTTACTGTTGGGCAAGAGGTCAAGAATATCACCGGACATTTAAAAAAGAAATGAAAGTGAGGTTTAAAATTGAACCGGCCCAGCGGACACCAATTTCGGAGAATTTAGCAACCCCTCGTTTGTTTACCAGCGTGGGAGGTGCGTGCAATCATTTCGTTTTCAGACCTCTCCTAGTTCATTATAATTACTTGTGGCGTACGTAGTTGGTCAAGACCATTGTCCTTACTCTCAAAGTTCAACGTCCTCGCGGTGTCGGGGAAGCACCCCTTATGGCTGAACCGTTTAAACGCCGGAACGGGACCAGGTGGAGTTTTTTTTCGCCCACGTAATAATAAACAGTCTTGATATTTCTGACATCATCTTTTTACCTGACAGTTCACTGTAATGACAACTGAAAGCAAACAAGTTCGATTAATGATTTAATTGACTGATTTTCCACCATTTCAATGAAAGTATTATTACTATAAAGACAACTTTGAATTATAAGGTATAAATGTATACAAATTGCGATAATAATAAACAAAATATATGTAAATTTTATTTAAAAATGCGGAGGAACTTAATTCAAAAGCAAAGCTTGGATTACTTAGGTCCCTTAAAGGGGAATGAAACCCAGACATCTTACTGAATTCAGAGAGTACAGAACAATACAAGATGGAAAATAGTGAAAGTTTGAGAAAATTTGGTTGAACGGTTCAAGAGTTATGATTCTTCAAAGTTTATTTAATCCTTGTTATGGAGGATCCTTAAATTGGCAACTCTACCCACATTTCAGATGAAAGTGTGGAGAACTTCCTATTGGATTTGTACACAAATTTTCAATAATTTGCAGTTTTCTGAAGTGTCAGTTGAGAAAGTTTCTAAATTTTTTCAAAAAAAAAACATGTTGAATCATTTTTGCTGGGACACACTTGCACAACAAGCAAGAGCAAATCAGATATTTGATGAAAAGTGAGAATAAGTGAAAATTTGTGTACAAAACCAATTTTTTTTTCAATAATTTGCAGTTTTCTGAAGTGTCAGTTGAGAAAGTATCTACATTTTTTCAAAAACAAACAAAACATGTTGAATCATTTTTGCTGGGACACACTTGCACAACAAGCAAGAGCAAATCAGATATTTGATGAAAAGTGAGAATAAGTGAAAATTTGTGTACAAAACCAATGGAGAGTTCTCCACACTTTCATCTCAAAAAGTGGTAGTGTTGCCAATTTAAGAATCCTCCATAACAAGGATCAAATAAACTTTGAACAAACAGAATTCTTGAACCGTTCAACCAAATTTGTTCAAACTTTCATAAATTTCCTTCTTGTATTTTTCTGTAATCACTGAATGCAGGAATGTGTCTGGGTTTCATTCCACTTTAAGTAAATATGGACACATTGCTCAAACTTTGAGCCTCAAAGTAGAATAACTTCCTATTATTTACAAGAACGAACCAACACATTAGAGTTAGAAACAAAATATAAATGAGACGACAAAACAAAACCAAAGGGGGGGACTGAGATATACACATAGAAAGGAGAGCTAGAAGAAAGGAAAGCAGAGAAAGTATACTTCTATGTACAGTTTGGAACTATAAAATCATACTTAATTTTTATATTGTATTTAACATAAACCATGAATGATAATAATCCATAAACTTAATCATATCTCAATCGAAATATGCACTTTATAGATGGGAACTCCCAGACCAGTGTGTTCGTTTATCCTATCTTTTCAGAACTATTTCCTCGTCCTTAATTTTTTTTTTTGTCAGAGAAATTACAGCTTATGGACATTGTGTGTATTGTGTGATGTATACTTGCGACTTCGCCATGTAAAAAACAAGTACAAAATTGCTATACGCACACCGGTCTGGTAGCTCCCTTTCAAGTATGTCTTCTTTTATCTATATTATCATGCTATATATGATTCTGCATGATATTTAAGACCTTCCAAGAATTCAAATATCAAATATAAAATTTCTTTTGATATATGCGTCAGACTAAAACATTAAATGTAAATGACATGAGTGGGGGTAGTCCTGAACTTGTAGGGTAACAACTATTCTAGAATCAAGTAAACTATGCAGGGATTCTACTGTGAAAATTTTGTAGTCAAAAGTGGACTCATCTCAAAATAATGTCCATTAGTATGCCTCGTAACAGACAAATTTGTAGTGTAGCCTGCTATGGGGATTAAATCTCTCGTGCCCCGCTAAAATTAAACTGCTGGCTTGTTCATGCTTGATTCTCCTTAAGTAAATAAACTCAAGACAAATCCTTCCAGCCAGGAGATCCACTCCTGCTGGTGTACATTTGGTTTATCTTTCAACCAGTTTGGTTCTAAAGTCATTTTTTTATTTCTCCCAATCATGTCACTGAGCTTTAACTTCTCAAATTCATATATTCGAAAGCTCATATTTTATAACGCTATGCCCGATGTTATTTGTTTTGACTCATATCTTTCATGTATTTATGTATTTTGTATGTAATTGTTGTACAATTCAGGCTCTGGCTGCGATGCAATGAACAATAAACCATGCATTATAATAACCATAATAATAATGATAATAATAATAATAATAATAATAATAATAATAATAATAATAATAATAATAATAATAATAATAATAATAATAACAATAATAACAATCATAGCTGCAGTCATTTCTATATACGTATAACACTTTTCAATTTATGCCGGGTTAAAATCGTGTAAAATCTGAAATTGTTTCATGCTCTTTTCCAATAATTCTTTTATTCATTCATCACTTATTTATCTATATACTTTTTTATGCATTTATTAATCAATTTAAAACTCACATGCGAAATCAACATCTTGTTGAATACTTTATAGGGCTTAAAGCTAATAGTTCTCCGCATTAAGTGTCATGATGTCGTGGGACTCACCGAGCGTCAATCTGACCGATCCTACTCTGACAATAAAAAAAAAAAAACTCTACATCGGTTTAAACACGCCGGCTAATGATAAAAAAGTAGAGCAGGGCCTTGGACGCAGGAGACCCGTAGTCAATCACAAAGATAACATTCGTGTAAAAATGGGAAAAAAAGTGTGCACAGTTTGCACACATGATGTAACCTGCCAAATGTTCCCTTTTGTTACTCGTCACCTCTCTTGTTGCTTCATATTCCTTCGGTCAGTGACCAATAACTGAACGTTTTACCACAGCGGCCTCTGTGTTTCGAGGTGCAGTTTTGTTTTGAAATAATGGGTATGAGCTTATGACAGACGGTTGCGTGATGAGAACTGCGACTGAGAAACAGACAGCAATATTGAAACTAACGACTGATATGAAAACTTTTGGTCTCACTGGCGTCAGATTAGGGGTGGGGCGCTTGACCCCCCAAATGAAATTTCATCGTGGTACAAAGAGGCTTATTTTGATAAATTTGTGTGTGTAAGTTCGTTTCCGCCTCCCCCCTCCCCATGATATGGCCCATTTGTGTCTGAACCCCCCCCCAAAAAAAAAACAAAACAAAAAAACAAAAACAAACAAAAACAAAAACAAAACAAAACAAAAATAATAATAATTATAATAATAATTTGGTTCATTACGCCATTGTTTG
>JZLH01S0037555.1:70081-82568 GCA_001188425.1 Eucidaris tribuloides
TCTCCGTCACGCAAATATTTCCGATCAAGAAGTGCCTTGATTAATTACATTCGAGATAAGACGCGGAAATTACATTTATGAGTTTCAGAACTGAGAGAAGCCGCCGGCGTTACCTGGCTTGCATTATCAATTTGTTAAAACAATTTTTATGCCTTTGTGTCTGTGCGCTAATTACGCAAGTGTTACTCCGTGTACGGTTTAGTACGCATTCGTGCAAGTAATGTCATCGAACGCGTGAGTGAAGATGGTGTGTAACGCTATGTGCCCTGTATTTAATATGCGTGCGTCGTTCCGCTGCGGTGCCATTTATTTGGCTATCTCCATATACAGATGAAATGTTTTGCGAGCGTGACATATACATAGACTTAAATACTCGTGAAACGTTACTAGTAGTCACACATCTTACAGCATCCACCAAATATATTTTACTTGTCACGTGCATATTACATTTATGGACATAGGCTATTAAAAAATGAAATACTTAAAATATAAACATGTCGACAGCAGAGCCGCTTCGTCTCGCTTCGCAGGTACTGACTTAACGAGCTAGCCTAACTTTACATGTTAGGCCCATATAAAGCCCACGCCCTCCCTATTCCACAATTTTTTTTTACACCTTCAATGAATTTTTGATTTGCTGTGCTGAATGAAAAAGTTGCACGTTTCCATTCCAATAAACTTGCCAATTCCAAGATAGACCTTGTCGACATCGTGTCAAACCATCGAATCTTTTGGTAATGCTAATTTTTTTCCTTAGCGTCAATTAAATCCAGCTTAATTGTTAAAAGTAGACGAATGGCCCGTCAAATCGTACCATTGCTTCACCTTTTCTTTCTGCATCTCTCATATTTCTGTCTTACGTTAGCCCGGTACAAGGCCATGCGTCCACTTGCCAACTTGGATGCAAACTAATCCCTAATTTTGCCATGAAACGCAATCCACGATATCAGTGCAGTGTTTGCGTATGTGTGATTAGATACTCGTGTGTGAATTAGACGTTTGTGTTTTGACATGCGTCGCTCGTTTATGGATGGAATTCATTATACCCAGCTCTCCTTTTTTAACTCTTAAATACCGAATTTATTCTCAGTTGGTAAAAATGACAATTGTTCTTTAATATTTTCTTTGAATTTAGCTTTAGTTATTACCGGTATTCAAAATGGTAATATTTCTATAGAAATCCTATAAATGCTATTTAAGCACACTAGCTTTGTATAGTGTCCCCTGTACAATGGTGAAGGCGAAAAATAATTATTACGATTGCTCTATTTAATTGTACGATTGTGAAAAAGCAAATGAAAATAACTTTATTTGTTTATAAAAATGTTTATTACAAATGTTTATAAAAATATTAATCATGAAATTTCTTATAAGTTCATTGCAAATTGACAAAAATGTAGTGTTACGAGCAACCCATAATGTTTTGTTCACAAAGTATTCACGCATTCATTTTGCTCATCTTTGTATACCCGATGTGTGTTCAGGCTAATACTTTTTTTGCATAATCTCCTCTTTGAAATAAATGTGTTCAGGTGTAAAAACTGGAATCAAATGTACATTTAGCGATATATCGTTCAAGGAACCAATGGTGGGTTGCACACATTGGATATCACAACCCTGCCGATTTTGTAATTTTAGTGATTTGACACACGACAAAATTTAATGGCAGTGGATCTCATTTGCAAATATCCCCGCAGACCGGGAAAAGATAACCCATGCCCGTAGGCTATTGATGAAGGGCATGCCTGTGAAATCTGGGGGTCAGTAATTACCTAGAATTTGAAAAATGCGAAAGAAAAAAAAACCAAAAGCCGTTTAGTGTATGTTCTATGGTAGGATACTTTTTATCGCGAGAAAAAATTCAAATCAGAGTCTAACGGTCACTATAATTCCAATAAAACTGAGTTTCTAGCTCCTATATTTTGCTAAAGGTTCCCAGATGGCATTTTCTTCTAAATGCCATTGTATTTACACAATGTTAATTTTTAGGCATGCAGAAGAGATGCCCTGCCTTTAGTAGACTCTAAATATCTCTGAAGAAGGTCTGTGTTACGGACCGAAAATTTAGGTACGTCATAAATGTTGTGCTGTAAGCATGTTTCGTATATTAGACTCTAAATAGTTTAGGCCTGTAAAAGAAATGGCCTACCATTACCTTTAATACTGCATAACTGGCCAATTTTCGTGCAATACTACTATGACTACCACACAGAAATTGGGCGTTTAAAGCCACACCCACGGGTGTTGTCTAATTATATACCAATGACATTTGTTTTCTAGCTTTTCAATACTCTTACTAGCACCAGACACTATCAGTGTTTCAAGTAAGTGCTAAGAGAACAAAGGATTTAGTGGCGATCCCAGGTCCTACCCTTCGCTGGGGAATATCACCGATATTAAATATTTATTCTGTGGATTTTATTAATAATGTTTTCTGGTTAAAGCTGATTATCATGAATACTCTTTTTAGAGTTTGCTTGTGGATGATATCAGAAGTTCAAGGCAGGGGCGGCGCCACAGGGGGAGGTCAGAGGAGGGGGCCGCCACCCCACCTATTTTTTCAAAGTACTGAAAATAACAGGAATTTGGCTTGTAATTTGGCAGGTAAAAATAGCGGGTAAATAATGGTTTTGGTCGTCGTCGGCCCTTGTTTTTTAATTTTTGTTATTTTTAAATTTATGCGTGTTTTATCAGAGTTTTATACAATTTGAACACCTTGATTGATTGATTGATTGATTGATTGATTGATTGATTGATTGATTGATTGATTGATCTTTTTTATTTCCATCATAAATATAAAACAAATACAAACAGGTACAATTACCTTCAATTACCAGACGTTACCAATACAATTTAAATTTACAAGTCAATAAAAGCACCTTGAAAATATTTTGGTCCATCCTGGTTAAGCTATAGCTCAGATGTTATTTAGTGCGAAGTTGTTTTGGTGGTAAAATCTCAGTCATTGTCATGGTTATTATAAGTATTTTATGTATTAGTCATATCAGTGAGCCTTGATTTCAAAGCACAAGGATAGACTATTGTCGTGATATAAGTAATGAATTAGGTGCATTTAACAACGAGGACGTGTTATTATGTAAAATATAATTTAACCAGTCTGCCGTTTCTCTGAATCGGGGGTGTGACGGATTACAAATATTGCAAAAATTGCCTTTTGAATCGAGAAACTCGGCTATCGTGGAGTCAACAAACTACTTATGAATTTTTTGTCAATAACTGTGAAAATCGTCAGTGATTCATAATATTTATTGGAATCCAAGATATGATTGAGCAGGTATTTTCATTTATTATACTGAAGGTAATTGTTCAAGGTAATATTTTCTAATTGTGGTTTGGCTTACGAAACAATATGATTTCTCTGAACTTTACAAAGTACGGTAAACTTACATTTATTCGAAATATCTTGAAAGAAGACCTTTCTGAATCCTTAACGTTTTTTTTTAAAAAAATTATATAAGTGTGTGTATTTAATACAGTGATTTCTGAAATAATTATTGTATTCGTGAAATTTAATGTAAACTGTTTCAGGCAGTGAAATTAGTAAGCAGATCTTTAGCATGCTTACGCGTACGGGGGAGGGGGTATTTTGTGTGTTTAAACACTCCTCTTTGAGAAAACGGGGTGTTTTAAGTGTCAAAGTGGGCGTTTGAATTTTTTGTGGTAAAGCTATTAACCCCCCACCCCCCTTTTTACGATAAATTCCCTTTCATGCCGAAACACTCCCCTTCTAGCCGCATACGCTAGCCGTAGGACACGATTTTAGCTTGATTTTTTTTTTGAAAAATGTTTTCCCTCAACCCCCCCCCCCTCCCCCCCAGCGACTTTTCGGCGACTGGGCTGATCGGGAAAAATTCCGGACCTGGGATTGAAAGGGAAAATTGTTACTTGATGAGGAAATGCTTATTATTCTAACAGAAGATTATGTCTGATAGTTATAGATGGTTAAAGCTCCAGGTTAACAATGACCACAGTTAAAAAAAAAATGTGAGCTTCATAATTCCCCATGCTCTGAGTGTATTTGATAAGGTCTAAGTATAAAGCCCTGACAAAATGCATTTTAAAGTGATGATTTAGTGCTTAAAAAAGGTGAAAATCTATAAGCACTCACGTTGACCAGATTCACCTGTATACTGCCCATTTCCTCCCATAGACCTACTGTAGATCTAGGCTATTTTATCCTCCACCGGACTGGAAATTGTTTATACATTCATATCTTGTCAGTGGCAGCATAACTTTCCTAACTTTTGTATTCTAGGGTGTTTATTTGTCCATTTAAACACTACATTGTCGCTCAGTCATCAAAGTTTGACAATCTTTGAAATTGAAGGTCCACAATGTTAGCCTAAAGTTTATAACATGCTTGTATGAACAATAAAGACCGATTGTTTTATTAACAATATGGTGTATATCGTAAGTTTCTGTGTAATTGACCAAAATAAGAAGTACAGAATGTCAAAGACATGGTAGATGGCTGTTGTTATAGTTGAAATGCAATACAGTGTAATAGCTTTCCTACTATTACGATTTACCTCGAGAAGTTGAATCTGATGTAGAGTGTCGGTGTTGTGTTCAAGTTTGTCGACGTAGTTGGATGATATTATTGCTTTATTTGTCAAAACCCTGAGGCGCTTCCGAATTGATGAAAGACTTGATGTGTGATGTAAGGATTAGTCTTCAAGCAGGTGAGGTACCTTCTTTTATTTGGAAGCGCTGCCATGGTGTTTCTTGTGTATACCCATCTGCCTCACTTGAGACCCAGTCCAGATGCCAGTTCTCGAGTAAACATAAACATTCTAAAGTGTAAAATATTTTCCATGAACATGAAGAGTTCCTGAGGTTTGACGCAATTTATTCGCCAGATTTTTTTTCTTTAAAAGCCATAGGCTAACAATGACCACAGTTAAAAAAGTGAAGCTATATAATCCTCCATGCTCTAAGTGTCTTTGATAAGGTCTAAAAATTAAACCCTGAAAAAATTTGATTTCAAAATGATGATTTAGCGCTTTAAAAAATTGAAAATCTACAATACTCAAATTGATCGGATTCACCTGCCCATTTCTTCCCATATACTTACCACTGTGTGCAGATCTGGGCTATTTTATCCTCCACCGGAGTGTACATTATTTATTTTTGCTTATCTTGCAAGTGGCAGCATAACTTTCCCAACTTTTGTATTCCAGAGTCCATTTGAAAACTACTATGTAGCTCAAACATCAAAGTTTGACAATTTTTTTTTAAATCTAAGCTCCACAATGTTAGCCTGTTACTTAAAAGCGAAACCTACTTCGTGCAGCTTGGTGGATATCACTTTTACATTTTACCATTTCTTTTTGTAAATTTTATCTTTCAAGTTACTTTGATATTTAAGAGTGTACACCAGGGGCCTGTTGCATAAAACTTTAACCGGAGAAAAACTCCGGTTAAAGTAACCGGAGTTTTTCTTCTATGGGTAAATGCATGGTAAAATCACGCTAACCGGAGTTTTCATATTTAACCGGAGAAATTTCTCCGGTTAAAGTTTTATGCAACGGGCCCCAGATGTGCTACTACTACTACTACTACTACTACTACTACTACTACTACTGCTACTACTACTACTACTACTACTACTACTACTACTACTACATGTACTACTACTACTACTACTACTACTACTACTACTACTACTACTACTACTACTACTACTACTACTACTACTACTACGACAGCTGTAGCAGTAGCACCATCTAAATTCACATTACACACTTCTAATGAACGATACAACTCATCGTATCACTTCTCCCTATCTTGTAAGTCAATAACCTTTTCTGCGCGACGCAACCAATGTGTTTACCACCGGCTATATATAACCATATGCTAAATTAATAATGTCAAGACGGGCTTGAAGACGAGAGTGTGTATGATAAGTGTCTCATTCATAAAAGTCTCTCTATGTCTCTTGCGTTGTCTCGCTTCACGGTCTGTAGTTCGCCGCAAAATATCGTTTTCCCTACTCGCTGCATGCACCGGAATCTGTCTCTTCGGTGTCGGAACATCATGCTGTTCCGGTTGGGATTGCAGTCGTTGTTGTTTTATCCCCAAACTGATAAAGATGAACCCTACTGTCATGTGTCTTTTAACGTGATGATATTATCAAGTATGTGCCCTACCTGTAGGGATGTAATCAATCTATGATAGTTGATGTAATTTTTTATATATTTTTTTATAAATCAATCAGTCAATGCACACAGCAACTAATCTATTAATCGATCAATTGATCGATCGATCTATCTATCTATTTATCAATCAATCAATCAATCAATCAATCAATCAATCAATCAATCAATCAATCAATCAATTAATCAATCAATCAATCAATCAATCAATCAATCAATCAATCAATCAATCAATCAATCAATCAATCAATCAATCAATCAATCAATCAATCAATCAATTAATCAATCATTCATTCAATCAGATTATTTATCTGCTGTTTAATATGTTATGAAACTATTCACATGCATACACTCAGAAAACTACGTTTAAAGTTTTATTCTTAAAAATTACCAGCTGATATCCGTTGAATATGTTAATCCTGGTAAATTAATACAGTTATATGGGAAATAAAAATGATCACTGAAACTTTGACGACAGTTTTTCAGTGTAGTTACGGGTATTCATAGCACATAACACGATTGAAAACGAGCCCCCTCCCCCCCCCCGAAAAAATGTTGTCAGAAGAGTTTATTAAAGCCCAAGTTTAGTGTTGGGATTTCTTTTTTATTTGAAAACTTTATACCTAAAGGTCACATCACACCAATAACAGATTCTGAATATCTTTCGTTGTTTTTTTAATATTAATTAATGAAAAATCTCGGGGGGGGGGGACCCCGAGATTTTACGGGGTACCCCGGGCAATTTTCGACTATATTTTACATTATAGCATACAAAGGGTTAATACGGTGTTTAGGTTATCCAAATTATATACCTCATCAGGAAGATCAGAGTCTGCTCTTTCTGATGAGGTATAACTCAGATAACCTTTACACCTTATTAACCCTTTGGATGCTATAACGTAAAATAAAGTCGAAAATCTCGGGGGTCCCCCCCCCCGAGATTTTTTTTTTATTAATTAATATAAAAAAAACGAAAGACATTCAGAATCTGTTATTGGTGTGATGTGACCTTTGGGCATAAAGATTTCAAATAAAAAAGAAATCCCCCAAATTAAACTTGGGCTTTAAAGCTGAAATTTATGACTGTTAATGTTTGCAAAAGTCCCACTATTTCTAAATATCAATCACTTTTATGACATTAATATACGATGAGTTTGCATTCAGTGACAAGTTCAGTTTTTACTTGTAAATGAAATGGTGACTTTGCTGAAAATGTATCTTGTGAGAAAGTTCATATGGTTGAGGTCAATGTACCGATGGGGTGGGGGAAGGGGACGGGACGGGAAGGGAAAAGTAGGGATAGTCTGTCAGTCATTTCCTCGTTGGATTATTCAAATCGTTAGATAGTTGGCGATAGACAAAATAAAGATCAAGCGGTGATGTTTATGTACCAGAAAATGCAGAAACACAATTATTTATCTCCAAACACAATCGGATTTGAGAACCAAATGAATCTCCTTTGTTCCTGAATATAAAATCAATACCACAAGAGTTTCCATAATAGTGTCTTCGCATCAGACTATGGGGGCGCTGTTCGCTATCTGTTACCGGGGTTCAGTGTGTACTGTTGCATATTGGTTGTTGTTGGGACGTTGAAAAATAATGCTGATTACTTCTATTTCGTCTATGCGTGTTTGCTTTTACCCAATACATGTCAAAGTGAGGAATAATGGCATACAGACACATGTGATCCGATCCAAGAATAAATGTGACTATCAATCTTTTTTGAGTCTCCCTCACGGCCGCTGGTCATTCGTATTGATTTTATTCTTTCATCTCTCCTCCCCACCCCCCCCCCGGAAAAAAATGGAACTGGACGAGTTCCAAAATTTCAATGACTTTTTCATATCGTCAAGCAAATTTTGCGTTCCATTTATCCCCTTCAAAATGGGAAAAAATAGAAAAAGAAAACCTCTCAGCATTTGAATCGATTTACCTATTTATATTAACAACAAGCTTTTATACGATGTGCTTTTGTGGTTTTGTTAATGCAGAATTTAATGACATGAAGAGAGAGTAGTCATAATCACTTGTATGATAATGCATTCATGAAGAAAACTCCTTTGCGGTTTTTGATTATTTGGACCTTGCAAGTGTATGAATACTTGTGTCACAGAAGCATCAAATAAGTGACAACAGCAGAGAAAGCATACACATAAAATGATGGTGAGTTTTACCGAAATAATCTAATGCAGTTCATGACCAACTTCCAGATTAAAATCACCATTAATCTGTGGGAGCATTCTAGGAAACAACAACAACAACAAAATAAAGTAGAGCAGTTCGACTGCGCGCAGTCAATGTGTATGCCTCTCGCAGTTAGCATTCTAACCCAATTTTATTTAACTTGAAAAAGCCTCAAGTTACCATGGCAATGAGACCAAATCAGACATGTATGAGGTCTCGTGACCTTTGAACTTTGAACTTACAACTCCGAAATCTAATCAGATCATCGGTGCCCCATACCACATACTTGAACAAATGTACAATAAAATCTGATGAACCGTTCTTAAGTTATCGTGGCAACATGCCTAAATATGTGAGACCTCGGGACCTTTGACCTTCCAACTCCAAAATCTAATCAGTTCATCGGTGCCCAATCACTTGACCCAAGTTACAATAAAATCTGATAAGCCATTCTTGAGTTATCGTGATAACGCTCCCAAATCAGATATGTATTATGCCCTGTTATCGTTGGCCTTTGACCTTTCAAGTCCAAAATTTAACTTTATAATAAACTTAACCCTAGTTTCATTAAAATCCGATCAGTGATTTTTTGAGTTATCGCGGTAACGCGGATGGAAGGATGGACGGACGCCGAGTGGATATACGTATGAACGGACGGACGGACGGACGGACAACCAGAAAAATCATGTCACAGGCATAAAAATAACAACAGACATAAAAGCAGACTGACTCAGAAATGTTTCGGGGTGGGGTTCAGACCTTGAAATTGGATCAAGTTTGTCCAGGAATTGAGTCAATAATGACTCGGTATTTGGTACCTGACCTGGTCAGATTGGTCCAAATTCCTTGGCAAATATGACCTAATTCCGGGTCAAACCTATCCCGTTTCTGAGTGTGGGCTGAATAGACCCATTTCAGGAGTCAGTCTTTCTGTATTTTTTTCTCAGAACGTTGATATATGTAGTGAACTGGTTAACACCAATAATTGATCTGCGAGTTTCCTGGATCTGCTGGCAAAAAAATGGCACGACGATTCGGAAAATACTGGGTTAACGTAGGTCGCGGAAGAGCTAGGCAGTATGATGCATAACACGTAACTCCTTCACATTTTTGTTGCGATACATTGGATCATCAAATCATTAGATATGCAGACGACACCACACTTCTACTACTAGTCCTAAACCACGATGTTGATCATCTCCAAAAAGCCACAGATAAACTGGAACAGGCCTGTAAAAAATGGGACATGCATTTCAACACGTCAAAAATGCAAAGTAATATCAGGTGATACAAGAAACATCCTCATAAAGGGGAGTATATAAAGAGTGTAGATGAATTCACCTTTCATGGGAGCATAGTTTCCACAGTTGCTGATGATACGCAGAGACGCATCAACCTTGCTGCTTGGGCTTGCATTTTAAAGATTGGGTTAGGGATTTGCAAGTCCATTACTTCCCTTCATTATCAATACCAAACGGTAGTTTAGTACTTACAAATGGTGTGTTGAAAGTCTGAGCATACCATAGTCATGAACTTGTTGTGTTTACTGAGAAAAAAACTAATTACGGGACATGTACCTAGAATGTTGTTCTTTCGTGAGTTTCAATTTTGCTCAAAATTACGAAATCGCGGTTACTGTGCACCGATAGCAAGACGAGCATGAGCGCCTTCTGATTGGTCAATCGGCTATCCCCTCGCGCGACCTTTGGCTTAACGCTGGCTGAAATGCGCACCATTTTGGAACGCGGCACGTGCACGTTTGAGCGTTCGCGGATTTTTTAAAATTTTGCTCATCTTGAGGCAAATTGCAAAAAGGATGAAAGTTTAACCGTCGCGCAGATTTAACGCAAAACTTAATATTTTACCCCAAGTTCTATGGAGAGGTGTTTATTTTATATTAATCTTTCACATTGGCATATGATTTCAGCTGATTTATTTCATATTAATGTTTTTTACGTGACAAATGAATCACCCAATCTTTAAAACGGGACAAATTTTGGTCCAACCGAAATATCTTCCCGGATTCTCAAGGTGCGGATCTACAAAGCCCTGATCTCGCCGATTGCAATATACCGCTCAGAATCTTGGTCATTGAGAATGACAGAAGAGCACAAAATTGGAAGTGCGATGTCTTAGGACCATTGCTGGAGTCAAACTGAGTGACAGAGTAAAGAACGTTAACGTTACGCGAGAGCTCCACATGGACAAGATCATCACCCAAGAAATCCACAAACGGCAATTCACTTGGTTTGGACATATCGCCAGGATGCCTCACTCCCGACACACATACAGTATACAGATACGTGTATGATTTTGCAACAATAAGACCACGCGGTCGCCTCTCACTCAGATGGAAAGATCAGATCGGGAGCATCTCACAGCTACCCCTAGAAGAGGCAGACCATCAGAATAGGACAGATAGGAGGAGGATTTGCCATAAGAAAGCAAGGAGACGCTCAGTCTTAAGCACCTTAGTCAAGAAGTCAGCAAATCATACTGGTTCAGTGGAGCAGAGGCGTCGATCGGGGGGGGGGGGGCAGGGGGGCAATCCCCCCCCCAATAAATTTGACAACTTGAAAAATTAATAATATGCAATGCAAATATATGTTTTAAAAAGCATTGGAAAGCACTATAAAACTATTAAACTTTCAAAATCGCGCCGAAAATTTTGGACAATTTTTTTCACTTTTGCCCCCGCAATCCGGAACATGGATCGACGCCCCTGCAGTGGAGTACCTGGCGTACGTCGACAGGGAGGACAATTTATTTGTGTGTGTGTGTGTTTTGCAGCGGTCCGCTGCCAGACTCCAAAAGTCCCGGAGAGTGCAGAGACTCAAATCATCGTGAGAATGCCAAAGATCTGTTTAACAGGAATTCCCTTGAGAAAACGCTGGTCGGCTTGGTGTAAAAATGCCAGAGGTAAAAAAGTCAGAGGTAAATATGTCAGCGGTAAAAATGTCAAGATTAAAAATGTCAGCGGTAAAAATATCAGAGGCAAAAATGACAGCGGCAAAACTGTCAGAGGTAAAAATGTCAGGGGTAATAAATGTCAGAGGTAAAAATGTTAGAGGTAACAATGTCAGGGGTAAAAATGTCAGGGGTAAAAATGTCAGAGGTAAAAGGTCAGTTGACAATTTCAACCTCTTCCACACATATGAGTAGTAACAGTGGTAAGGAGGATACGGCTACTAATTAATGATTGTGGCCTTCGCTCCACATCATTATATCTTATGTAAAGAAAAGTCACATCACAGTAAATTTTAGGATGTTTGCAATAGTAAACCGGCTGTAGAACTGAGAAAGAATAAGGAATTATATCTTGAACAGTCCTGTCTAAAATGTGGGGTGTATCCTCCTTATCACTGTCGTATGAAGATAGGAGGCGCTGTACCTCTTCGCTGCGTGTGATCTTCTCTCTGAGACCGCTTCAGAGTAACATGTTGCCATTTTTGTTTGTTGGAAGTTTTTCCAAACCATCAAAATCGTTTCACGGTAAATATGAATCCGAATTACGATGCTAGGGTGTATTAAACACCACAACCCTATAGGGAGAAAAAATGTCAAATTTTGTGTTCCAGCCCCTCTGCCGTGGACGTGCCTGTATTCGATAATCTCTTTGCATGGGAGAAGAAAGGAGAAAGAATATTCATTGACTTCATTTCAAATAATTTGTTATCTAAAAAGAATACCTCACTGGGACATCATTATAGAAAAAAAAAACCCTTCAACTCAAATGCATGTGTAATAATGTATGTTGCAATACTTTTGAATAGGGAGGGTATTAGTTGTGTTAATGGTTGCTCTTTTTTTTCTTGGGGAAAATTGAAATAAAAGCAGAAAATGGTTACAATATCTGAAATGAAAGAGCGGAAGGAGGCAGGACGCAGACCGAACCATAAAACCAAATGTTAGGCAAGAAAACAAAATGGGATCGCCCGGAGAAGAAAGTAGTATACGCTTAATAGAATTTATTTAGCTGGCTTAAACTATTGTGAGATTCAAATTAAAAAATTGTCAAACTTTGTATTTCGTGAGCTAGTCATTCAGTTAGTGCTTTGCTTGAAAATAGTCGACAAATAAACCAGCCCTAGATATACCAAAATTTTAGATATTTTTATGTGAAT
>JZLH01S0037555.1:83109-94863 GCA_001188425.1 Eucidaris tribuloides
CCTGACATTTTTACCTCTGACATTTTTACCCCTGACATTTTTACCCCTGACATTTTTACCCCTGACATTTTTACCTCCGATATTTTTACCTCTGACATTTTTTACCCCTGACATTTTTACCTCCGATATTTTTACCCCTGACATTTTTACCCCTGACATTTTAACCTCTGACATTTTTACCCGTGACATTTTTACCCGTGACATTTTTACCTCCGACATTTTTACCCCTGACATGTTTACCCCTGACATTTTTACCCCTGACATTTTTATCCCTGACATTTTTACCTCTGACATTTTTACCCCTGACATTTTTTACCCCTAACATTTTTTACCTCTGACTATTTTACCTGGTACCACGCTGGTCAACACCACACATTGTAGGAAAATAATTAAATTTAGGAACAATTGTTATATTGCAGAATGTTGGTTCCAATCTTTTATAATTAATCTGTGAGTTTTCCCGAGTTGATGATTTTTTAACATTATTCCCTATGGGGCTTCTTTTACCTGTATGCAACCTACAATGTCTGTACGTTTAAGATTTTAGACCCAGACAATGTGTTTATGTTGACATCTATATTTTTCTGTTTTTGTTTTCGTGCTAAATTCGGAAATTATATTTCTTCACAGCTTCATTAAAATACACATTGAGTGCAGAAATATATAACACAGACAAACTATGGAGACCACGTGCTTGAACATTATACATGCATGTGAACATGTCCATGAATATATTACGTCGTTAAAATTGTTCAGAAAACTCCACCATAAATTTTTTATACTTCAACTTAGTAATTTCTGTTAGGAGAACTTCTTGCCAAATCCGAACCTCAAATAGGGTCAGGAAAGGAAGAAACAGTTAAATTATTTTGTAATACGGAATCAAAATAGCGAGAATAGATGACAGGTCTCTGGCCAATTCATTGTTCAGAGGTGCTAGGCTTAAGACATGTCAGTTTTAATCCAGGAGCAGGCACCCCACTCACCAGAAGAATCACATTCCGAGAAAAAATAAGAATGGGAGTGACCTCCAGACCTGTCTTGAAATCGTGCTGTGTACTTGTACATCACTCTTGAAGATTAAGTTCCTTGATTTGCACATTGTCAAAAAGGTATTCATCGAGTCGGATGAGCTACAATGTAAGCTATATTTATCATATATCGCAAAGTGTTGATGCAAATTTGTACGTGCAATTTCTGGGGAATCCCTATAATAGACCGAGGATCCGATACAGAGATGAAGGATTTATGTGGTACCACGATCTGATAGACAAAACACACCAATCTTCGGGATGTAAATGGGTTTTCTTGCCCTCAGACATACCTGGGTCTAGATAATTATGATAACAATTCGGTACGCGTTTAATCCCGCCATGTTAGCGTCTTGGAGATCCGACTCCCTCAATACCGGATTGCACATGTGTGGAAACATTTGATACGCAGCATCGTAACCCCCCCCCCCTTTAAGGGTAAGGCTGTCGTTGATGCAGAATGTTAATAGTTTTACAAATAACTTTTCCGATCTACGTTGATAGATTTTGGGCTCACCTGGCAAATATCAACCACAGGACTATTGTCTTTCAATTTCAAATGAAGATTGAATATTTAAAACTGTTGGAGTCATTTATTGGTTTTCCTGCATCGTTAGAAGTAAGACCAACCACTTATAACATATTGGTCAGTTTAAAGCTGCTACTAAAACACACTATTTCTGGTAAAATAATCGAATGATGTAATTTTGTTGATGGTCAAACTATCCTCCTCCTCTGCCCTTTAAGTTGCTTCCTAGAGTGCATTCAGATAGTATCATCTTGATGTGCGCTTTATAAAAAATGGTTTATCATTATCATTTTTATTTTTATTATCAGAGGGCACTTCAATGCTTCCAATTTGATGCAAGGACCAGCAAGCTATATCAACGTCTCTAGTGTAGTGGAAAACATAAAGCTCTCACAAAATGCACTTCAAAAACCATCATAAAGTACATGCATATGCGTACCCCCTTTCCTAACAACAACCAAAAAAAAAAAAACATTTTCCTGAAAACACCGCCTATGAAAATGGTAGCCGTCGGACCTGATGAAATTTTGGGCGACCCCCCTTTGAAGAATCCTGGGCATGCCTATCTATGGGTACATGTACATGTACTTTTCTGAAGTAAATCTAATGATGAATACGTCTCACATTCTCCCTATCCAAACTCTGTTTCTAAGGGCCACCGCACACTACACGATATGGGCTGCGATCCGATTTCGGCAATATATCGCAGTAACATGGACATTTTAAGAAATAAAACTTATTCAAGTCAGGTTCTGAACAATAATATGAATACCAAAAATGGGATTTTGGTGCACTGTCAGCCTTGACCCTGGAGTAAGGGTCAAATCATTTTCAAATCGTAGACAATTTGGCTTTTCTTCCATCTAGAGCCAAAAAAGGCCGTATTTTCGATTGTACTATCTGTAAGAATATTCAGAACCTTAAAGGGACGCGCCGCTCGTAATCATGTACGTTTATTTACCTTACGCTTGCCCCTATTGCAAGGCAGCTAGTGCGTAACACTGAACTCTATGATACGTAGTGTAGAGTTCAGTGGTGCATAACAACAATCGTGGAGCTTGCGGAACAGGTAATTGCGCGCGATGAAGGTCAGTTGGGCTGTAGGTTCGGCCTTTCTTCGGCGTGAATAGCGTCTTGCATAGGGAATTGCAGCACAAGTGTCGTGCCGCCGTGCGTTTTCCGCGAAAGTATACCGGCGATCCCGATATATTACCCGAGGCGGCCAGGTCAAACGGCCCACTGACTGTGGTCGAGCGTGGTTACGGGTCGCGTTTAATCCCGTATACTAGGCCGGGGGGGGGGAGGGCTGGAGGCCCCGTCGGACGTTGTCGCGGAAAGTATGTTGCGCTGGAACGCGGAAAAGCCTGCTCGCGGCACGAATCTTGGTCATTAGCGTTCTTCCTCCCGAGTCTCCCGCATCTTGTAAGAACCAAAATTTGCGAGCGCCGGTACACGGTGTTGCGAAGATACACATAATTTTGTTCGATGATGGTCGGCACCAAATAATTGCTCAAAAACGTCGATTGTTCTTACAATTTCATATACATAATTGTGGTTCATCAGGCCAAATATCATAAATGTATGAATATTTTGCTTTTCTGATTCAAATTAACTTTAATTTATGCTGTTTAGTGTTTCGCATAAGTGTCACTGACAAATTTCATTGAAAAAACAATGGAAAAGAAAAGGTCGAAAAACAAAGAAATACATAAGAAATTGCAAGAACAATAAAATACATAAGAAATTGACCTGATATCGCAATTTTTTTCAAGTTCATTCGCTAAGAACACCACAAGGGGTTTCTACACCAAATATTAGCACATTTGGAGCTTTATTTAGTGAGTTAGAGCAAAATGTATGATTTCACATATTAATTATGCATAAATTAGCATAATTAATTAAAAACAATTTTCATAAAAAAATAACGATGCAATTTTGTAGATTAGGTCGCGGGCGACGTGTGTGCCAATTTTTGTCGCGATCGCGTGGTCAACGGCCGAGATCTCAAGGGGGGGGGCCTGCGAGCCCCCCCCCCCCACCCCGGCCATATGATCTCCCAAAATACCCCCGGCCTAGTTAGGGTTAATAAACAAATTGTGATGTCTTGAAATGTTTACACCAAACGCTATTCCATTTTCTTCCGAAATCGGATCCGGTAGACCGATCGTGTAGTGTGTGGTGGCCCTAACATTCGCATGAAAGGACCAGTGCCCTTGACGTATCAAGGACAGGGCCCCAAATAACCCAGAACTGGAAATTCACATCTCCTCTAGATGTAGACCTATCACGGGTTTGTCATGTGGTATAATTAGTAGAGGAACAATATCAAAGACAAAAAGGATTGGAAATAGTTCTTACTTTGGGATTAAACATCCTTAGAATCAAGTACGTTGTTCAAGGCTTATGCAGTCTAACTTCCATGGTCAAATGTTTATTACTTTTTAAATAATCACCATCAGTACTCATTGTGACACGCGCATTCGTTTTGTAGCTTTGAGTGGGATCAGTTTTTATCGGATATCCAGAATAATTCAGTACTGGTAAATGTATGCTTTTTTCTCCACACGTAAACGGATGCAAGATAAATCATTCCAGTTAGGAGATACACTCCAGCTGGTATATACATTGGTATATGTTTCAACCTTCTTAATTCTTAAGGCATTGTTTTACTTCTCCCAATCATGTCAATGCCCTTACGGGAACAAAAGTTTGAAAATGGTTTTGGATTGTCTGAAGGATACTAAACAAATGTGGCTTGGATAGCTCTCTTTAAAATGTCAGCAATTTTTGGCAGGGCTCAAAATGGGCTCTTAAGGGGGAAAAAAATCCTATTGGTTACCACCTACAGCTCAGGAAATTCTTTAACCCTCTCTTGAATGTAGAAGTTGTTTCTAAACACACCCACTACCTCCATCATTGCAAGTCTGCAACGGCAGCAATAAAAAAAAAATCAACCCGACCTTTAACACGGACTCTTTGGTCGCAGAAGAGCATTGATTGACAAAAGTTCATTTTTCTTTCCCAAGATAATATGATTAGGTCAAAGTCTTTCTTCAAATAATGAGCTGTACCACAGGGGGAAAAGGAGAAAAGGGTGTAACAGTCATTATAATACATATCGTTAACTTCTATTTATGACATCGTAACTTTGCCTCTTTAATAACTTTATTTTTTTAAAAGAATAACGCATGATATTCTAACCTGACAAATACGTCAAAGGAAGGACAACAACTGTCAGCCCGATTTGAAAGTTGTCAATGCAAGCCTCACAGCAAACTTCCTGCGATATGGGATGAACCTGCCCTCCCTTCGTGCTGCCCCAAGCCCGTAAACCTTATTCATGTTAGCCTTTGAATTACAGCCGAGATGACAAGGTCACGTGATACAAAGAGAGAGAGGAGAGCACATCTAATACCGCGCTCCATTTTCCCACCCGCCCACGCATTTTCCAGTCCGTAGTGATATTGTTGCATCACCTTGACCCAAATAGGAAAACCGCAACGATCTACCGTGCGGTTGTTGTGTATCCGAGTGAGGGAAGATTATATCGCGTTTACTGATAAACAACATGCTAATAAGACAGACTAAACAAACAGTGATTAACATTGGCCTACTGGTCGTGGCGGTGGTGGGCCAAGGGGGGGGGGATGTGTAAACCTACCCCATGCAAACAATACTGACAAACGTAAATGCAACCAATTGTACGAAAGAAAGAAAACTAACGACTTTTCCCAAAACTGCTCGCTGTAGTAGAATATTATACCTGTCCAATTGATTTAAACTCAAGTGTTCTATCGAAATACAAATCAAAATAAAACAACAATCAAACCGAACTTTTTAATGGATTCCCCCCCCCTCCTCAAAATTGTTCGTCACGATACGTTTTCACAGTTTTCATTCATTATACTACAGCATGCAATCAGGTCAGCCGAAAGTGGCGATTAGTAACATCTCTCAGCGTATTATCTACGGTTTTGAATTATTACAAACATGTAATTTGTTTTTAGAAATACTTTTATAGCAAGTCACATTTTCGGCAATTCCAAGTGAAGTCACAAACCTTCATTATCATTATTATGCACACACTCTAATAATGGTTGTGTAAAACTTACATAACACCGTGCATTATATGACATATTGCGTAAAATTGATACACAGGAATTTTGTTAGAGCTATTGTCCTACTGGTGCTTATTATGTGTATGTTCTGAATATATCATAAAACATAACTTTGCAGCTAACACGATGCATACGGGATCAAAATGGTGTGGCATGTATCATCTATCGGAATTCCAGAATTTCAGAGCACTGATGTAAAATTTCGATACTCTTGTGATGAAATATTGAAATCTTTAGATTTCTTATTATAGATTTACTTATTTGTATACATTAGCATACAATATACTAATATAATTATGAAACAATACTAATAATATTATTAAAAACAACACACATGGTGGTATCAGGTAAGACTGGGATATATCTTCAAAATAAATGTTCAATAGGGGATCATTATTTAAATGTATAGGCTATATCTTCCTTTCTCTTGGTTTGGCAATGTTTAGTTCTTGGTACTATGTGTTACGAATAAAATCTACTAAACCGCTTAGGTTGAGTGTTGCGCTTAAATTACGTCTTCGAGTGTAAATGTATGGCTTGTACAGTTGCACCACGTAATTCAACGACATAGCACCGGGTCCTTTCCCAACTTTTACCAAACACGACCCAACCCTCCTTCGAGTGAAAACCTTAAAACATAACACACGATACATGTATAGAGCCTTGACGGTAAACATTCTCTAATTTGAGAAAATTACCTTATTTGTTATGTGCACATAACAGACTGACAGAAGGATCTAAAAGTATCACACTTCTTTGATTTCATATGAAAAGAGCCAATTGTTTTCAAGTTAAGGGTAAGGCATTTCTGCTGGGAACATTTGCTAGGACACTTCTGCTGGACAAGCGATTCAAAAAATTCTAACCGTAACTTGAAAGGAAACAATGTAATAATAGAATAAAACAAAATATGGTTTCAGTACTCAGATGAAAAGGAAATACAGATTTATGTAAAAAAAAAGATATATGAAATCAAATTAATGAACACATTTTCCAGCGTGTTTTTATACGTGTTGCCACATCTTGACGCCACTGATCCCGTCAATCGACGAACCGAACGCACATCGACGACGTAAACACATAACGAAATATTATCGTATCCCACTGTCATTGCACGGCACGAGACTAGGAACGAAGACGTTCTAACGACGCGTTCCGCCGTTGATGGGCGTTATGCTTGCTTGCCCCTCCGTATGTTATCAGAGTTCAACATGCGTGAATCTTAAAAACACAGGCTAACATTCTGGAGCTTCCAAAAAATTGTCAAACTTTGCAATCTGAGCTACACAGTAGTGTTTGAATGGAAAAAATAAACACCATAGAATGCGAAAGTTTGGAAATTTTTGCTGCCACTGGCAAGATATGAATGAATAAACAATTGGTACTTGGGTGGAGTAGAAAGTAGCCTAGATTTACACACAGTAAGTCTATGGGAAGAAATGAGCAGGTGAATCCGGTCAACTTGTAGATTTTCACTTTTTTAAAGCACTAAATAATCATTTTGAAATACAATTTTTTTCAAGGTTTCATTTTTAGACCTTACACTTGGAGCATGGAGTTATGTAGCTTACATTTTCAAACTGTGGTCATTGTTAGCCTGTGGCCCGGGCCTGTGGCTTTAATTGCCGCCTTGATCAACATTTTCATTAATATCATTTAGGACAACGTACCGGTGTTGAAGACACTTAACATTGTGGATGCCCCATTAAAAAAAGTCAAACTTTGCAGTTTGACATATCTGAGAGTGTTAGATAAAAATCAGCACATTATTTTTTTGTCTACCGACGTAAATTCCGCAACACAGCAGTCCACGAAGGAAAACGGGAATGGTCGCTCTGTGATTTTCACTTGTTAAAGGTAGGGCCTTTAAGGGCGAAAATCTCATCTCTACTCTACAATTTCTGTAATTATTCAAGACACCAATCAATGAAACAGGTGGAAGGGTGAAGAGACAACGTCGGAGTTTCAATCAAAAAAAAATACCAAACTGAAATTTGTCGATCTACAAACATCAATACAAAGACATGATCAACGTTGAAAGAAATGAGTAAAATTATCAGCTCATAAGCCAGATACGTTTTGATAAACAAAAAATAAGCAATTCATGAAGCAAACTACTGTACTTTAATCAAAAAAATATCAAATTGAATATACTGTACATTCCCCATGAAATCAAAGTACAGTCAAATAAACGCATTAATGACTTGTATCACTTCTTGCCCCATATGGACTCTCAGTCAAGCTGCCAAAATACTTGTTTTTAGTTCAATTTATTTTGTATAAATTATAAAAGAAGTGTCCTTTTGACATGATTTTTAATTGATATGGTGAAATATATGTAATATTCATGTCATTCAATGAAACTGTAAGGCCAATTTCGTTACAGATTTTAGTTAATGTCCTTTTATCTCCATTTCTTTTTTTTAAATCTCAAACATCAATTTATGTTTTCGATTATATACCTCCAATATTTTAACAGGTAATTTTTGTCAAATTATAAAGATACGGTTGAAATACTCTTGAGTCGAAATTGCAGTCATATTATCTATTAAAGACACAAGTAAAGGCCTCGTCACACTATGACGAATTGGCATTGCGTACCGCGAACGAATTGAAAAATTCCCAATACGCACAGCATTCCCAGCGAATCAATTCCGTATGGGTGAATTCAACCGAATCGAACGTACTGACAGCGAATCAAAACGAATTAAAAACGTCTCCTTCACCATTTCATAACTTATCATTAACTTACAGACACGTATTGAAAAGTTTGCCTTGGAAACGCGCATTTGGTCTTACACGAGCCGAGACAGTCAGTCACTCAGCGTGAGCTATACGCGCCGTGTAAGGCATATCCAATCAATGATATTTTCGTGTTACCTTGGGCTTTATAAACGAACAATGTATCATTTTTGCCAGGAAAAAATTTCAACGAATTCAAAGTCCAAATTCAATCTTTGAATTTTTGTGAAAAGATTAAAATATATCCAGGAAAATAACGAAACAAAACAAATTCGCTAACAACTTTCAATGGGTTTATAGCAATGTAAAATTATTTTACTCTCTCCACAATTTGACACTAAAATGAAGGTGAAATATATCCTGTTTTCAAGTAGTGACCGATTTGATTCCATTATTAAGACATATTCCGGTCAAGTTCTTTAAGGCCAAATATAAAAGAGCAATTTCGGCGTAATAGGGGGTAGAAATTCACTGCTCTTACTGATTGGCGCCGGCTGCACGGTGTCTCGCGCCGAACGCGCTATTTGCCAATGCGCGCTGTCGCATTCGACAGCGCTGGATGCATGCACGCGGATCGCAATACGTCATAAACCCGAAGCTTATGAGAAAATTATGCCTGATCATGCTAATTACTACCGTTTTCCCCTCGAGAATTTAATATGATTGGATATGTACTTGAATGCTGAAAATGTCTAGTTTTCAGAAACGCGTCGGCGAAGATTTTATATAACTGCCTGCTCAGTAATATGTGGCGGGCCATTGTAGTGTGGTCAACCACCCCCCAAAATGGGGAAAATACACAGGATCACGCCATTGTACAACTAAAATAGGGGAGAATTTTATAAGTCAAAAATTACTACCGTTCCTCTATTAGAATAAACTCGTGAATTGGCATCATCTAAGCAAAACATTTTAAACTTCAAAATCCGTCCGAATGATTTTTGGAAACTCGCCTATTTAAGCAATCACGGCCGAACATCAAGCCATGATTTATAGGTGTATTCCGGTTCGGATTCACGCATGCCGCGAGAGCATGAGACGTAACTTTTCATACGCGTCTCTAATTCGAACGAACTAACGAGCTATTGCGTACGCACGCGTACAGTCTGCGAATTCAAGTCGATCAACGATGGTTGTCTGTGTGGCATTTACGGAAAATATATCCTTCTTGAAGCTCATGCGTCCCATTTTGTCCCATTTGAGTTGTGGTATACTAATTTGCTCCCAGTATTCCGAAATCCAAATAGCCAAGATTTGGTATTTGTAGGAAGTATAAAAAAGGAGTACCAAAATTACTCATATGGTATAATCCGAGGAAATTAAGAGCCATGCACAGGCACATATATAACCACTTTAATATTGTGGAAGGGATACAATCATCCAGGCACGTAGGTATGATAGTGTCAATAGATAGTCCCAAAAGAATTAACTACTTAAACTTTCATGGTAACTGAAATAGGGATTCTTTTTTATTGAAAGTACTCCTTTTCTTTGTGATCATTATGAAATCCCGGAATGGCGTAATGTAGAATTCACACTATTCGTATTCTTAAACAGGTGTTGTAAAACTGTTATGAGGAATGCACACAGAATATGTTTCGATCAGTGAGGCTGTTGCCATGAAACTTTTTCTCCGGAGAATAAAATTTGATAAAACTGGTATTTGAAGCAGAAGATTTTCCTCTCTATCGGTGCTGAATGTATATATACCGCGAATTCGATAACAACAATTTTCATCTATTACTCAGAGAATGTTTCATCAGTACACTGTATGCCTATTACACATTTAAAGGCATTCAAATCCTATGGGGTACAGGTGTGGCAATTCCTGCGCAAACACACAGAACACGCAAACCACCCAACACATATGCACACACACACAGCACACACACACATCACACACACACAGCCACACACACACACACACACAGCTACACACACAAAACAGAACACCCACATACACATACAAACACGGCACCACCACAAGCATCACACAACATCACGGCAACACACACACACACACACACATCACACACACACGACAAATCACACCCAGATACATGAAGCACAATCTAGGCAATAAGCAGAATAACAGCCAACAGATAACTTGAAAGTAAATAATTTCAATTCGCTACCACACGCAACAACGTTCGCGGAGAAAGGCCGTCACTTATGGTAGATCAATGGAAATGTATTGGTGACTTACCGCTTGCCGTCCTGTTGACGAATATAAACGCCGGCATTGCAACTTCAAGAGCGACGGCGCTGCGAATGTCAGTACGTTTGGCATACTGTCGATAAAAATTTAAGCATGCTTAAAATTTTCAGCGTTACGAAAAGAATCTAACAAGTAGCTGTTGCGTATTAAAACGGATAGCAACGACGTCAAACGATCCCGCAAATCGATACTGGAAGCGTGTGCGACGAATGTCAAAATGTTCATTTCGGCAGATGGATACGCAATGCCAATCGTTCTCATGTGTGACAGGCCGTTTAACATTGTGGAGCTTGAGTTTCAAAAAAATGGTCAAACTTTGATATCAGAGCAAAATAGTAGTGCTTAAATGGACATTCTAGAATACGAAAGTTTGGAAAGTTATGCTGCCACTGGCAAGATAATTGCATCAAGTATACAATAGTCTAGATCTACACACAGTAGTCTATGGGAGGAAACAAGCAAGGTGAATCCGGTCAACCTGAGTACTCATACTTTTTCAATTTTTTAAAATAAATGATAAATAATTATTTTCAAATACATTTTTAGGGCTTCATTTGACCTTATCAAAGACACTTAGAGCAAGGAGGATTATATAGCTCACAATTTTTGAACTGTGGTCATTGTTAACTTGTGTCCTTAAACGAATGGATACCGAACGGATAAAGAAATAGAGAAGTATAGAATATAAATAAGTAAATAATGCATAAATAGAAATAAATAAAAACAAATAATAATAACATGTAAGAAAAAACAGACTGCCCCCAAATCGTGCATACATTAGCCTTATTCTACCATATAAGTCAACTATAAAGGACACGTGTTCCATAACACCCGGCACGCCGGGTCACGTGAAGCATGAAATGAAGTAAGACCAACAACCCGTTGTCCGGAATATTGGCTCCCGTCCATCTTAGATAGCCGGTGAATGGAGAAATGTGCCATGGATCGATACATTTTAATTGCAGACGATACAATGAAACAAATATTTATCTAGCTAGACATTGTTTCTCCCATCTCCGCATTGTTTTGCAACCGGAAAGCACTCGTTGTGGTCAATGCACCGTAACAAACTTAAAATCAAAGCACAAACACTGAATCTATATCGTCTCAAAAAGC
>JZLH01S0037559.1:0-10112 GCA_001188425.1 Eucidaris tribuloides
GTAGTGTTGTCACTTGTGTAATATCAAATATACAGGTGTATGGTATTTTATAAAATTTTCACAGGAAAAAATGCAGAGTGAAGAAAGAGATAGTAGTTTCTGTACTGATGTAAAGAACACTGTTTGTAGGATAAATTTTATACCAGTTACAAGGTGTTTTAACCTTGCTTTCCAGCCTGATGTTCCCTCTGACAAAGGGTGTGAGTTAACCAATATTTCAGGAGTCATGCTGATCAGCCCTCTCACAACACTGTACAAGTACAGTCAAATCAATAGCAGCCACCTCTCTATAGCAGCCAACTTGTCTATAGTGGCCACAAAAATGATTCCCTAGAAAACAAATCATGTATTAAAGAACCTGTCTACAGCAGTCGATTGTCTATAAAGGTCACATTTTTCGTTTCCCTTGCGAGGACTTTATAGACAAGTTTCACTGTACAATACAAAATGAAAAGTCTCTGGAGTTTTCCTCTAACAATACCACCAAGGTTAAAGCCAAAGTATTGTTTTGGTCGATCAGACAAATTTTTTTTAGCGATCTTTCAGGAAGTACTGTATTGTCACAAGTGAGATCAGAAAACAACATCAAACCAACTGAAAATTGTTCATAACATAATGTGATTTTTACATGATCAGGGAGCAGATACATGTGTATTTCTTGTGAGAAAACAAGGTACCACCCCCAGCTTTCTTAAAGGCAAGTTTCACCCTGAGACAAGTTGGTTCTAATAAAAGCAGAACAATGAGAGAAACATATTAATGAAAGTTTGGCGAAAATCCACCAAAGAATAACAGAGTTATGAACTTTCTATTTGTGACGTCACATATGAACAGCTCCCCATATGTCATGTGATATAGATTCCATAAGGTGCTGTTGTCTCAGAAATTTGAAAATGATTGTACCTGTGCTTTCAATATATTATCAGAAACATTATTTTACACAGGCTTCTATGAAAAAAAACCCATTCAACTATCATGAATAAAAAAAAAGAAGAGAATTTATGGAATTTATATTATATTACATATGGGAAGCTGCTCGCATGTGACGTCACAAAACTAAAACTTCGAAACTTCATAACTCTGTTATTCTTTGATGGATTTTCACCAATCTTTCAGTTATATGTTTCTCTTATTTTTCTATTTTTCTGCTTTTGTTAAAACCAACTATACGTCAGGGTGAACCTTGCCTTTAAAGGCAAGGTTCACCCTGACGTCAAGTTGGTTTGAATCAAAGGAGAATAATGAGAGAAACATATTAGTGAAAGTTTGGCGAAAATGAACCAAAGAATAACAGAGATATGAAGTTTCAAAGTTTTAAGTTTGTGACGTCACATGCGAGCACCTCCCTACATGTCATGCAATATAAATTCCATAAAATTGCCGTTTTCTCAGAAATTTGAAAATTATTTTACCTGAGCTTTCAATATCTTATCAGAAACATTATTTCATACAGGCTTCTATGTACAAACCCCATTCAATTATCATGACCTATTTAAAAAAAATGATAATTTATGAAATTTATATTACTTGACATATGGGGAGCTGCTCGCATATGACGTCACAAAATTAAAACTTTGAAAGTTTATAACTCCGCTATTCTTTGGTGGATTTCGCCAAACTTTCATTAATATGTTTCTCTCATTGTTCTGCTTTTATTAAAACCAACTTGATATCAGAGTGAACCTTGCCTTTACATAAAATTTTCATCAATTTCTAAAAAAATGTTCAGAGTGTGTGATTTTCAAGGCACTAATACATGATATTGGTCTATCTTGAAAACACAATAGGAGAAAATTCAATTTTTTTTTACCATTTATTAAAACTATACACTACTTTTAAGTCCATAAAAGGAGAGAGATACATGTATGCAAGTATAATGTTATCTTTCATCTCATTCTCACATATGAGTTTACCAAATCATTTTAAAATTATTGTGCTACGTCCACAAAACATTTTCCACAATTTGCTTCTGAAACCAATGGGAATCACAAAGCCTTCAAGAGAAAGGGGATGAAAGCAGGCAAGATATCTTAGTCATCAAGTACAGTATCATCTTATTTTCATCAGGAGAAAAACTCATTAGATGTGTAATCATCATGTCTCATCTCCCAGAAGCAAGAGTGCCATTGCTGCTGGATTGGAGGCAAATCTCTGATGGGCCTCAAAGTACATGATGTGCCTTCCTTCCATGAATAATGAAGAATTCTAAATTGAACTCCATCAATATTTTAGAATGATTTCATCACAGAATTCTTGACGAGGTCTTGACAGTATCCCCAGAGTGTGTGGGTATACATCATGCATTCAGGAGTTTCGTTGTTGTGATTAACAAACAAGACACACTTTATTTATCACAGAGGGTTAAGAGAGGGAAATGCTGACGTAACACGAAAACCCTGGGGTCACATCTTAGTTGTTGGGTGATGCTCACATTTGTAATACACAATTCAAGTTTTGACACACTAGCTTTTGTGAACGTGTGAGTGTGTGTGTCTGTGTGTGTACACATGTGTCTGTCTGTGGCTGTATGTAAAAGTGGGCACAAATAGTGATTTTCAGAAATTATTTCAAGAGATTTCAGTTAATGCTTTATTCAAGGTGGGGTCTGAATCATCTCAAATTGAAACTGCCACCCATCACCTCTGAGACTTGACATGTATAATAACGTCAGAATGAGTAATTTATCTAATGCTTGACCAGGTTGGTGAATTTGTGTCAATGTCCAGCAAGACTTAAAACATACATGTAGTTGTGCTCTGGAGAACAGAGGTTTGCACATTATTCTTTTTAAAGAGGAAATATGTAGTATTTCCATCATTCATGTCCATGCGAGATAAAATGTATGGAAATGGATGAAAAATACAATTTTCATTATGAATGTATACAAGTATAAGAGTACAAAAATTGTAGGGTTATGTGTATGGGTACACTGTATGTGTGTGTGGGTGGGTGTGTCTGTTGGCCTATCTATCTGTCTGTATGTCTATGTGTTTTGTTTGTATCACTATACTATTGTATGCAGCCTACACAGATTACAATTCAGCCTTAAGGCAGATTAAGCTTTTGCACTTTTCTAGGTTAGAAATATGTATTTAAATTTCATGCAGACCTATTTGTGCCTTTCAAGGGTTGTCATGGCAACCACCTTGAGTGGCCTGAGGACTTGGCAAAGCTTCCTTGATGCAGCCATTATTTATGCATACAAAGTAGGATATGGCAAAAGTAAAACAAAAAAAATACAGACATACAACACATGTTGGAAGAAAAAAAAAACTATATCATCAGGATTCAGCAGAAGCGACAAACAGGTTAGGCATTTCATGTTGTTTAAGATAAGATATGCAACCTGTCCAAAACTAAATTATACATTATTGATGTCTTTCACATATCTTTTATTTAGTGATTTCAACATTCATTTTGATGTTTTATACGTCCCTTTTCCTTCATAAATTGTACACCCCTAATAAGTTAGTTGTACTCAAGTCCATGTTGTGCCTTCTAGTAAATAGCTGGAAGAGACCATTACCCAATGGGTAGTAGGCCTATGTATTCTTCTGTGAGAGTAAGACTTGTTTTAACACATTTCCAACCACACTTGCTTGCCACCACGTATACAGTACCCAATGTACTTGAAATACACTAAAATGATACCACACTGCTGAATTTTGACAGGGAAAGGATTAAACTTAAAGGAGTCTGCCCCCAAACATCATCAATAACACCCACTACACTCCTAACGCCCAACTCCAGTCGTCCAATAATCTGATTTCTAGAAACCGATTCTGACGTCACTGGGTCTCGGTAATCAGTTTAGTCAGGTTGGTTGGATCTTACATCCCATTACACTTAATAAGGAACGAAAATCCCCTTAGACGAATTGCTTAGTGGAGGGAAAAATAACCCTTAAGATATATATTCCTATCACATAACAGCCAAGGAGGGGTACATATCACTCCAATATGTGCTAACAGCATATTGTTTATACTGTATGTGCACAAGAAGTTTCACACAAATATGGACATAATAATCCAAGTGACCTTTATTATGAATAAATCATCAAAAAAGAGGTTTTATATTACTAATGTTGCAGCTGCTACCATGATATTAAGAATCTTGGCCTTAAGTTGAAAATATTAATACGTGAATAATAAAACATGTTTTTTGCATGTAATTGTGTATATCTAATGTCTGGTATGTTCATGGAAATTTCGTTGGGAATTTTTCAGAAAATTTATAAACATAAATCTTTCATATCTGTTTAAATACAAATCTGCATCAGTTTATTTTCACCTGCTCAAATGGAAATTATATTGATGTACACTAATCATCTGTATATCTGTAGTTATTTTGGATCAGGGTCAGGTGGTAACATATTAAGATGAATAGTGGTATTGAACACCTTTTCACTTTTAGACAATAATAATCCGTAACATACTTAACTTAACCACTGGAACTAGTGAGAAATCAATTTATGTTTCAATACCCACATATCGCTGTGCTGCTGGGAGAAAGGCATTCCCATACATGTGCTCTAAACACTAAATTACCTCAGTTTTAAACCGTCGGTTAATTTGATATTTGCACTAAAAACACTAAAAGAAGGACCTAAAAAGTTTGAAATAATTTTCATTTCCGTGAAGTGAGCCAACAGTTACTTTTCAAGTTAGAGGTAATTTACTGTTAACGTCCTTCTGCCAGCGGCATGATGATATCATTCAGCATGTAAAAGTAAACGATGCCCAACATTTTTTTACCAGATGGTGTGCGTCTCTCTCATCCAATACTGAATCGTCACCGACATCTGTCTCCACTTTCTTCCAGTATCACGACAGTGATAAATACGCCGCCCAAATGGCACAGATAAATCCACACAAATCCATAACGTCATACTTTTTCGAGGAAGCGATGGTGAAGAAGTTTTATTTGACCAAATTTGTTTTGATGCATGGGGACGTCCAAGAAATCCATCAATATATTTCCAGTTTCCATACTTTCAAAAATTCCTTACATGACACAAATTGTCTCGTCATTCAGTAAACTTTACGTGATGTACATTATGTAATTACAGTTACTTCACAGAATCAAACAATCACGTTATGCCAAAACATTTCATTCAACTTGAGATACACAAATGAAGAGAAAGAATTTTCTTTTGCGTTATACTCTCTAGCTCCTATTCCATCCGGATGTTGACAAGTTTATGCGGTACACACAAACATATCAACAGAATATTTTGCGGAAGTGAATATCAAAAGTGATCTGGTCATGTGATATCACGGCGATTCATTCAGATCGTTTCCTCTCTGCATAGTCTTTTGACATGTTGTTTTGTAAACAGTGACAGATCGGTATCTAGCTATCGGTGTCACATCCCATACAGATGGAAAAATAGACAAACACATGAACGATAGACACACAAACACATCCACACACAATTTGTTAAGATTTGCATTACATTTACATCCACCATAGAACTGAATTTAACAGGTTCGAATTACTCTGCCCCACCCCTCCCCAACAGTCATAAAAAAGTAAGTTTGCATCTACCGTAATATATTGGCCAATAGCGATCATACTAACTTACATACATGTATGTGACTAAGGAATATAAGAATTAAGCTAAAGTGATAATTTGTGAAAACTTTATTCATGGCACAATTCAAAAAGTAAGTGTTACAATACTGTGCATGTTCTGCAGAAACATATTTTTTTTTCTTTTTCATCAAATTTGTTTTGTTGCAAAATTTCACAACTAAACGGTGAGGTACTTTGGTTTTTACAGGTGCTATGTAATAGATTTGGGCATATTCTCATTTGCCAATTTTGTGTTATATATTAGCACTTTTGCTGAATCAAAATACAAATAAAAGAACGAGATATGATTGGCATTACAGCATATCAGATGATTTGGGAGATCCAGCCTACTTACTATTGATTCTCTTCCATCAATTTTAAGCCACCCACTTAGAAATCAAACTCCAATACCTCATTGACATGGTCAATGTTTATATGAAACTGAAGTAAAGCATGACGAAGCATTCAACAATGTCAATAAATCAATAAAAACGGTAGGGAAATAGAGGTCTTTCGGAAATAGTCCCTCAATTAGATGATTATCAAATTCAAAATATACTTACTGCTCAAAAAGTCCATTTTAACTGGGATGTGTACACACATAAAAACACACACACACACACACACACACACACACACACACACACACACACACACAGACAGACACATAAACAGGTGTGTAAATGCACACACAATTTACAATAGAACTAAGGAATTTTATTGCTGCATACGGTACATTTTACATGATTTGCTCTAATTTAGACTGGTTGAATTTATATTCTACAAGCATTTGGCATTGGTGATCATTTATTAGTGAAGGCCAACATATATTCAAAACTTATTTAAATAATTAATTTTTTGAACTCTAGACCATTACTAAACAAAAGGATTAAAGGAACCTTTATCTTTTACACAGTGTTTGTCTCAGGTAGTGCTGTATCCAAAGATTTAACCAATGCTAAACCAACCAGCAGTACCCAAAATCACAGACCAAAATTTTCAGTTTTGTTTATGTTTAAAATAGTTTGTTTTACTTTAGTGCAAGAATAATAAAACATCAATTTAACTACTCGCAGAAATGATTCGAGTGAATTGTGATTAGAAAACACAACTGGAGCACAATTTGAATTCTGTAATTTTCTTTGCAATCATGATTCTTGTGTGCATTCTCACAGGTAAAAAAAAAGGGTATAATTAGAGTGTAAGCAATTGCAATTCACATTGTAGCCCTTGTGTAAAAACAGTCACAGATCCACAGAATTGCACAAGTGTATCCTTAAGACATCCTATAGATATTTAACATAAAAGACTGTTCAAAATAATACTATATTATGATAGAGCTCCTTGTTTCATAACACTTTTGAAAAGGTTATATCATCCAAGATGTTGAGAAGGCTTAATTGCCTGTTATTAAACATTTCAGGATTTAGATTTTCATGCCCCAGGAGGAAGGGGCTAATCAGTGAAGTACCAGTGGATATAATTGCTACCATTGGGATTCTAACCACAATATACAGACCCATTGGATTAAATTACACTGACTTAGCCTTCCAGCAAATTGTCTCATCTTCACTGCAATATTTTTGTACAGCTGGATATAAAATAATAAGAGTCATCAAACTGTTACAAAGTGTACATCTTACTATCTTCTTTGGTCAAATATGTACACATACATGTACCAGATAAAACAATGACTGAAAAAGACCAATGCTAATTGCTCATCAATATTAACATCAATATTAACATATCACACTTTTTTTTTACATTTCTGAAGTAACACTAAATTCTGTACAGATATTTATTTTGAAGTAATAGTAAATAATAGCAATACATGAAATAATAATAAAGTTATGAAGCATTGAAATTATTCTACAATGTCAGTGCTGCAAGAGCTCTTGATATCTACAAAGGTACAAAGAATGTTTTCTCCCATTTCACAAAAATTCTGAGTCAAAGTTGTGAGAAAATATTTGAAGTAAATTTCCCAGTTTTATGACAGTATACGTGATTGTCATCCCTCTACTAAATGATAAAACAAAAAACAAACATTTATGGAAAACAAACTTCAAGTACTGTCATACTTGTTATTGTTGTAGACATCATTGTATGATATTTGTGGCAAAAATGCACGAGTGATACCCACAAAGGCACACATGCAGACACTCAAACAAACAAAGTGATATATTTGGAGACATTTTTTTCTTGCACACAATGTGTATCTGCAGGAATTCATCCGGCCACATGGAATTGTTCATAACAGTTGCTCTTTTTACATTATTCATTTAGAAATATCACCAACAACACAAATTTAAGAGTTTTGGTTTTCTTTTTACTAAAAGGGCTCTTTTAATTACGTACTAGTAATTTGCCTTCAGTTTTGTTTTGTTTTTGGTTCTGTTATTCCTCATTTATTTTTCATCACTGGACTGTTTTAATAGTCTAATAAGTATTCAGTTATCAAAAACCAACTTCAACATGAATTGATTATTGTCAGAAATCTTCTGTAATTATTGGGAAAACATATTCCTGTGACTTGATTTAAGGTTTAAGTTTTGGCATATTTGTTTAATGGCAAATCACCCTCTACCTCATGTGTGTTTTAGATATGATTGCACTGTAAAATGACAGAAATGCTAATTTTATGGACGGTATTAGGGTGTAAATGTCACCTTGCTTCATCATATGGAAACTAAACTTGAAATATTCAGCTCTCCTGCACCTAATAGCCAGCAGCTATCATGACAGGAGAAATAATGCAGCATCACCTGGTTGTTAATGACAGTTATTACCATGGCAACCAGAACGATATGAAAATAATATCCATACTTGTTTCCTTGCTGTTTTAGACAAGACGACATTTCAGTGACATATACATCATTTGCTTTCTAAGATTGTGACAAAACAGGGAATCGTTTTACTCCAATTATAAACATTGTTTTGCAAATTCTCCATTCTGAAAACCTGCTCACAAACAAAAGTCATGAAGTTTAGACGAAGATTTTTTTTGTTAGACACACCAGATTTTATGAAATGCATGGGCTCATTAAAAACAATTAAATTAAAGATTAATTAATTAAAATGAAAAAAAAACTTTTTCTTCACAGTGTTGTCTGTTTGTTTTGCTTCAGGTCTGGAATCAGAATATTTACAAGAACTAGAAATAAAAATAATGCACTATAAACCTACAAACCTGTTTATTGCAAAATACAGAATTTAGATGAAAACATCCAACAGATCGCTTACAATTTTGACTAAACTACACTACAAATTATTTTTCTTGAAGTTACCACATTTTCACGTCTCCATCATCTAACAGTTTGTGAAAATGTTAGAGTATTTATTGTCTCATTTCAGTCATATCAAATTATAAATTTAATGAGATATTAATAGACTACATTAGATAAAGGAAAAGGATCCAAAATAACAAAATGAAATCAACCATAAAATGTTTTTGATGACTAACACATAAATAAGGTCAGTTTCACACAATTTCATAATGCACAAGTGAGATGAAGATATTAACCTTTTCATGTCATCACGTCCGTGCTGTATGACAGCACCGACGCATCCTGGTATTACGACTCAACCCCCGCAAATTATCACTGTATCTTTAATAACATGTTACTCCGACACTCGATAGATGCAGCTGGCCATATAATATAGACACCTCTTCCGCCCGTCAATATCAGGCCCGTCTTCGCTGACAATAGTGTTTTTCAATTCTTGCTGAGGTGTTTGTTGTCTTCAGGGCCACACGAACCGTTCAGGTAACGGAAAAAAATCGAGACTGCGATTCGTTTCACATTTTCAGAACTCGCTTTTATCATCCTATATATATCAGGGTCAATATTATCCTTTTGCAAATTAGTGTCTAGATTCTTGACCTTTACTTCAAGTCGTCAAACAATTCTCAGAATTTAAGGTTACAATGATTTTAGCTTTTGAAACAACCTGCCTCCTTTTTTTTCGGGAGGTGCTTGTGATGAGGTGACTATATCAGGTAATTCTAATTATAGCACAAACTGACAGTGAAAGCAATGACCCTTTACTGACGAGTAGCCGCTACTGTCCTGTAGCCATGCCTCTGTCAGACTTTGTTATATCTGCATTTGACTGCAAATGTTATCTTGGCTCTGAGCACTTCAAGGAATAATGGGATAAAATTGCTGATGACTGCATCTCGCATCGTCTGACTGAGATGAACATTGATAAGCTCTCCTAAAAGGTTCTGTTCAAATCTCCTAAACTGGACCAGTGTAGATGGTATCAGCACCTCATATTATGGAGTCAAATTTACATTACCGAGTACAATGAAATATGGAATAGATATATTTCTTTTGTAAATCACTGAAAATGATAGATATTATAAACATTCATATTTTCAATTTGTTTTCAATATTGACTTGTCACTTGTGATATTCACTGAATCACCATATCTTCATTCACAATCCATTGCTCCCTACAATGAAGTTACGTCTAAAAATGTATAACAAGAGTGTCGCTGGGGCGAGCACATAATACACCCGCCTGTAACGCGG
>JZLH01S0037564.1:671-18101 GCA_001188425.1 Eucidaris tribuloides
AAGGTAGGAAATCTCATTGCAACCCTCCCATAAACACAGCAAAACATTTTTACCCTTAGGGCTAATTACATAATAAGCTTGCCTGTTCTAAAGTCTGAATATCAGCACTATTACCTACATTCTTGAAAAAAATGTGAAACCAAACATACGTTGTTAGCTTACATTGTATATAATCTAGCCACATTGTTCCAAATCATGGACTAGATGCAGTATGTCATTTGATATCAGGCTGATCTACAGCACTTTATGTAATACAGAGGTGTTGCTGGCTATGAAAGGAATGCAAGGTTAGTTACGTGGCACGTGTACACAAACAATCATGTATATTGCACTATGGGCATACTACGATGTTCTGACACTGTCTATAAAAAACCTGATACTACTAGTAGAATTGTCTCGCGAGACAAAGAATCCAAATCGAAGTTAAACATTTTCAGCCATAATTCGCAGTAAAATTGCGTCTTTTAGTCCTATACTTCGGTGAAGTTCTTAATAAATAGCATTTTCTTTTTATATACAGTGTACAGTATGACTTTTGATAACTAGGACGTCGCACACATCAAATCACTCCTTCCATGTGAATATTTTTTACCCCTCCCCATTTGTTCTGGTGCTTTTCACTGGAAGTTTTCATTCTTAAGTCAATTTTTTAAAGATCGAATATCGCCTTATTCTCGAGCATATTTTTGAGTCCAAAAGGGAGCAAACTTGCATAAAATCATTCGCCTACATGTAGGCTCGAAGTGGCGGCAACTGTCATTTCTGAAGGTCTTTATGCGGTTGACCTTTTGGATCTCTGCTGTCAGATGACCGTAAAGGCTATCATAAATTTCCCATTCCCTCTCTGCCTTCTCATTTTTGACAACATCATGTCCCTATACATGTTCTTCTTTCTAACATAGAATTGTTACAAGACTGTAACTCGAAATTTTGTCTAGCGTGCTCGACAGTAATTTGTGTGGTCCGCCAGTGATTCGAACTTTGGCAAGTTGTACTGTCTTTGCCACAATGTTTGAATTCTAGCAAGCCAAAGAAATTTAACTCTTTACACGCGGTATTCGCATCCATGCACTCCTGCAGCGTGCGCGGATTCGCATTTCACGCCTCCTCAAACGTAGAACGATTGTATTCACCGAATTACACTGATTTTCTGATACTAGCAGCAATCTCTTGTTTGTTTAACATCCTCAAGTACGGGGGTATAATGTTAGATCTTAAGGAAACCAGAAATATGATAAATGCAATCAAGGCATCGTGATACAATAGGACCAAGGATTTAGACACAAGTTAACTTTAAAATACTTAAAAGGTCAATTCACAATAAAGCGTGCCTATTCACTGCATATCTCTTCATCTCACTTCTTATTGGTGACTCATCTCTTTCATACTTGTAAGTTTGTTAACAAGTCAGGGTTTTTTTTTTGTATGAACTTGTGCGTTTCACCCTCTTGTATATTTGAATGCGAGTTGTATATTTTCAAGCAGCGAAACTTTAGAACTATATGTATGATTGGGCCTACATTAGCCATTACTTATACAAAATTCAGATGTATATTTCCAAACACCTTTATGCTTTAGAAGGTCTGCGTAAAAATGTACGTTCAACTTTGCTGTAGGACATTTTTCTATAAAACGTTGTTGTGCAAAGTTATTGCTAGTTGGAAGTCTTATTATTTCTTCCGCATCTGAGCGCTCTTTAAATTAACTCACGCACGCACGGAATTCGGGGGTCTCGCGCACATAAGAGTTAATAGGAGGGGTAAAAAACACAATAACTATATTTTAGTTATTCATTACTTCTAAAATTAATATATAAGAAGGATGACACTTGTAATTTCTTCAAATTATCCAATAACACAGATCCAGATACACAAAGCAGTAAACTGATGAAGATGACAGAGACACTAAATGAACCAATCTATGTACCACTGGAAGATGGGGAACCATCACAACTATACAGGTAGGTTTGCAGAAGCCAACATCCTGAACATAATGGTAAATATATCTCTTGATAGTGAATACATGTCTTTTTACACAAGTGTAAGGAATGCGGAGAGTTGTGATAGGAAGAAGTTTTCCTCTGGAATGAAAGGATTACTTTATAGGAGTCGTGATTGAGATTGGTGATATTGTATGCTAGCACCTTTCATTAATTGTGTCATGAAGTCACGCATGCTAGTGGTACAAGTTCACAATTCAGGTATAGATGATGATTTACATATCGCGATAAGCAGTTTCTTTTTTCTCAGTTTTGACCATACCCTGGTTGGTGCTGACTGTGTGACATGAAACACGCAATGACTTGCATGAATCATTTACGTGAATGGCCCGATGGGGAGTGAGACTGTGTTTAAGTGAAACGATGGATCCGGATTCTGAGCGAGGACTGAGAGAGCAGTGGTGAATGCCAATATGTGGTGTTGAAGCTGATTGATAGGACAGACTGAGGATTTGAGCAGATGTTGGCGTTGGAAGAAAACGGTGGACATCAGATGGGCGAAGGCGAATGGAGTACGTTTCGGTATGGTATTGTGTTGAGGAGGAGATGTGATAATGTTTTGAGAAGGTGCTGAGTTTGAGGTGTGCTATAGGAAGGGGGTGACCAAGAAATATGGAAGAAGCAAGTGTGGAGGAGAGTAGCGAGGGTTGGATTGAGGGAGGAGGATCACCAAAAGAGTAAAGTGGGGGAGAGGGTAACTGCAATTCTATGGAGTGTCAGGTAAATCAGGCCACCCCGTATCGGGACTACACCGCGATTTAAAACCGGAATACTACTACTTACTTACACGATAGATCTGTGATAGTAGTATACATGTATAATATGAATATTTCGTCATTCAATGAAGAAAACTGTAAAATGTTACTTGCATGATGCCTTTATACACAGATTTCAGTTTGAACACTTCCGAGTTACATGATTGGGTGAATGTTCTGTGAAAGATAGAGCAGCTACGGACACTGAATCAGAAGACGGCGTTCAAAGCAACTTAAGTGAAGGTCAGTGTGGTGAGTTTATTTGCATGTTGAACTGCCTCACAGATTAGTGGGGGGGGGGAGGCGCAGCAGATAAATTTTTTGTGCTAGATCTAAGGAATGGAATAGAATATTCAAATTATAGCATCTGAGATAAAGATCTGTGCAAATAACGCGAAGACATGGCAAAATGCTTTCCGTAGAAAAACATCACATATTGCTTTACATAGTCTGCAACCAGAGAGATGTCCCCATCAAAAGGCTTTTTTAATGAATATTTGAACATGGGCTTTGGGATGTCAGGTTGGGGAGACCACTAATGGTTTCCTGACATTTGTTCTGATGAATTTACAACTCGGACTTACAAATCGAACTTCGGCAGAGGCGCGCCTTGCGTATGTTCCTGGCAGTAGAGAACCTTATACAGTAAAATTTCATCTTAATGTCGAGAAATATTGCATTATTGATGATTTCGGCCATTACAGGCCCTGACAGAAGCGATCTAAATAATATCACACTACTTGATTTTCATGAGAAAAAATTCAATGGTTTTTCAGTGTAGAGGACAATTAGTGTTAAGGTCCTACTGCAGGGAACATATGCTAGGGCCCTTCTGCCTGGACAACTGATGAAATCTAGTCTGAAAATTATATTAACACTTGGTGCTATCGCCCACCAATGGCTGAGAGACAATCAAGTTCCATACTTAAGTTTGAATGACAAAAGTTCACTGAGTTCCTATCGATGAAAAGCTTTATAAAATGATAGACATTTGAGACGAACTAAGGCCCGATTTTACAGCCAAAAAGGCCGGCCCGAGGCTAGGCCTCGCGGCCGGCCTAAAATTGGTGGCGAGGCCCGCAAATTTTGTGCATTTACACCAATTATTAGGCCCGCCTAAAGGAGCCCCTCTCCAAACTCGCCGCTTGTGTCTCCCTATCAGCAAGATTTTTTTTTCACCCTCCTGTGCCGCGACATCGATCATACCACGTTGTAAAGGCCTTAAAGCTGAAAAAATAACTCGCCGCTATAGTGTACTCGGTGCCTTAGGCTCCTGAATTAAATCCTGTGCGGATTTGAGTGGGACAAACGGGGGTACGTCGTGCACTGAACTACGCGGGCCAGGTGAGTTCATTGGTGCTGAACAGTGACACCACAATACCTACACTTGTATTACATCGCTGGTTAAGTGTCTTTATGTGCTCTCGTCGCGTTCAAGCTACAAGAATTACAAATGTAGACCTCATGTTATGGCACCGAGATCCGTATGTATGAGAGTAATTGTTGTTCTGGTGGTTGTTGTGCTTGGCCATCACTGCTGAGTGATTTCGGTGTCAACCAGGTACCGGCGGAAGTTCAGATGATGAAAGAATAAAAAGAAAGGCCCGGCGGGAAACGCAAGATAGAGCACGCCTTTTTCATAATTAAATTAGATAAACAAAGCTAACTGATATACATCAACAATCTTTAAACAATGCATTGATTCATTAATCAAAGCTTAACAAAAATATCACTCAGACAGACAGCGATCGCCTAAATATATACAGAATAGATATAAATGTAAATCAAATATAAGTATATGGCAATGAAGAAATAATTAAAAGAAAACGTAATGAAGTAATTACACTTATACATGTACATATTTATTGTAAATAATACACTCATTGAAAGACGGAGGAAAAGAAAAATACTGTAAAAAATGTTGATAATGAAGATATACACATGGAATAAGTATATGACCGTCATGACAATTAATAATTATAACAAAATTAGATAATGAAAATAACTGGCCGATACAGGATAATACTGAAGAAAAAAAAATAAAAAAAAATAAAGAGAAATAAAAAAATACTAAAATACAACATTAACTAATATTAAGACACAGATAAAAAAAATAACACAGATTAATTAATAAAAAAAAAAATGAATGATGTAAATAAAAAAATATGATGAATATATCAACAAAGAATGAAAAAAAGAGATAATGATTAATGTATGAAGGAACTCAGGAAATATATGAATAGAAAAATAAGTAAATCACATCGAAAAATAAGGTAGTAAATATATAAAAATGAAAAATTAAAATACGAAATAGCATGAATGAAGAATGAAAAACAAATAGATGATTAAAGTGATTCTACAAACAAGGGCATGGGAGCATGTGCACATCTCGGGAGATGAACAAGGAGGTGACATCTTGGAGATGGAAGTAAGTTGAAGAAAAGTCAGGCGTTGAAAGCCCAAATTCTTAGGGTGGCTGGAGGGGGTGCCACGTGCATCCAGCTGCACCCCATGGCCTACGCCCTTGACAAATAAGTATTATGATTGTTACAACATTAAAATCTTACTGTAAACAACAATTAACCATAATCTACGTCATTTGCATACCTGATAGTTCAGATAACCATGATCTCGGAATGACATGATTGGTGGGTGACGAAGGGGGTTTCATTGATATTTTAGCATGACTTTTAATAATTATTAGTTTTAAGCCAAATGATCAAAATTACTTATTTATTTATCCAAAATAATTGCGATTATGAAAACAGCCCCGTTGCACAAGTTTGCTAGTAATTGCGGAATCACAAACCTTGTGAAACGGGCGCAGCCGTACCGTGTGGTTGTTGTGCTGTGTGTGTGTGTGTGGGTGATCGCCTGTATGCGCTCACTAAATCTGCAGACATTGTATTTAATTAAACTGACACCAAGAAGGCACAACAAGACATATAAATGGCATTAGTGGCACTTCAGCTGCAGGGAACCGCGGCTTTGCGTAGTAAACAGGCCATGCATATATTAATTAGGATACCGCTACCTGAAGGCAGTCTGACAAGTACATGCTCACAGGATTGTAACTCTTTATTTGTCAGTGGAGATTACCCGAACATCAACAGCGAATACAAATACTATGGCAGGCAATATGTTGTTTTAGGTCATTCAAAACCATCTGGATATTGAAGTCTGGTCTCCGGATAGCAAAAAACCTTACTGATACAACACTAGTACACCAATTATTAAAACTGAAAAAAATATAATTAATGCAATCTTATTTATTATAATTTCTTGATTTTTTTTTGAAAAACACAGATACGGGTGGACACAAGGCAGATGGTGATGAAGACTATAAAGATGAGGTTGAAGCGATCTATGTCAAATTAGAGGACGATGAGCCACAACAGACCATAGAAGAATGGCAGAATCAACAATGTGGGATGAATGGTAAATTATGTTACTTGATGGTACAGATATTTACCTCTGCCAATTAATGAAGGTGGAGGAGGTATTGTGATCACTTGAGTCAATGTTTCCATTTGGCTGTTTGTGTGCATGTCTGTTAGAAGTCCCACACGCACAGGTTTCACATCTCGTACCATAAAATTTTTACACCTTTCAAGAAGTAAAATTTAGATCCAGTTCAATTTTCAAGGTGTTATGTGAAGTATAATGGTCATTGTCAAGCAAAAAAAGGTCATCTATTCAGTTGTTAATTTGAGGGACAACTTAACCCATTTGTTGGACAAGTCGACCCATCTGTTGGACAAATTGCCCTATCTGTCGAACAACTAGAGCCATCTCCCCATCTGTCAGACAACTCACCCCATCTGTCAGACAACTCGCCCAATCTGTTGGACATGTCGCCTATCTGCTGGACAAGTCATACCTACAGTTATTTAAGGGTCAGGTTGTCTCATTTGTAGTTTGGTGAAGGGGCAGATCGTTCCAGTGATTGTTACCTCCGCCAACGTCTGTGGTTGTAACCTTGGTAACTGTTATGGAGGTACTTGCACTCTCTGAGCACAGCTCAAGTTATGTTTGTTATTGGAGCTGGCAATATTTGATCTAAACCTTATTTGATTTATCGTGGAAAAAAGATTGTCGATAACAAAATTTATCACCTAAGTTGAAAAACAGATTTGTGATGAATAAGATAAATCTATTGTAGGCTTGAATTGACAGTGCACCCTGTAGGGCTGTTATCAAAATGTAGTCAAAACAATCTTGCTTTCTGTAGATCCTCTTGTAACTAGATCAGGAGATTCATGGTGCCGATGGTCTATAAATAGCATTTTTGGTGGGCAGTGTGTTGACAGAGTTGATATGTTTGTTGACTACATGTAAATGCACTACTGCTCGTAATACCACAAAACAGCATGGAGGTCTCTCTTTTATCCCCACCTCCCTGTTTCCACCTATATAGGCAGTACATGTAGCACTCATGTGCAGAGTATTCATAGCTATAGGGATTTCTTGGTCCCTCCCACTTCAGTGCATGCATTTACTCCATTCAGTTTTCATAATTGGTGATATTTTGGGCCATATCGTGCCTCTGGCAATATTTTGAAATAATCATGAGATCATTATCGTGTATTTGATATTGTTTCAACATCGAGTAATTTCGATAGTATCAAAATATCGGCCAGCACTATTTGTCTTGCCTGCAAAATGAAGTGGTGCCGGAGACATTATGTTATGGGCTTGTCCGTCCGTCCGTCCGTCCATATTTCTGTTATTTGTTTACCACAGTATCTCAAGAATGTGAATGATGAATTTTCACGAAACTTGCCTGAATTTCATAGACAATAGACAGTTTTGTAATTTAATAACTCTAGGACTGGTCAATATTTCCAAAAAAAAACTCACAATCTCATAAAATTGCCAATAAAATTTACTTCACATGTACCAAGAAGTGTAACTGTAATGTGTTGAATGCTTTCTGGATTCGCAGATTCAGTTGAACATCTGAGAGATGTGAAGGTTGAATACTCTGAAGAAAGGATAGACGCAGCTATGGACATTTACACAGAAGATGAGTTACAGGGAATCACACATGAAGGTCAGATTCATGAAAACTTACAATTTTTTATTTCATTTTTTTGTGGGAATGAACCTTGTGTCTTTTGCCATACTTTTGGTACCTGAGAGGACGAGAAATCCTGTCGGAGGCAAAATTGGCTTGGGCACCTTAGTGGCACCTGGGCTAGGAATACACCCCAGGGATTGGAGGTGGTGCACACATGTGCAGGCGTAATACTGTCCGTTGATCAGGGAGGGTAACATCGTGAGAGAGTGCCTTAAAGGCGCTGATCAAAGACTATAAACCACCAACATTTACTTTGGCCAAAAGAGGCAAGTGACATTTCTCATAAATGAGCAATTTGTGGTCTGCCATGTACGTTGGCATCTGTGCAATTTATCCGCCAATTTTACAGCATTTTGTCTTCAATATCTTTCAATAGAATGATTATTTCTTTTCAAAATTATGCCTGAAGTTACAGCATGCTCTAAAGGTAGGAAATCTCATTTGCAACCCTCCCATAACACAGCAAAACATTATTTACCCTTAGGCTATTCATAAAAGGCTTGCCTGTCTAATCTGAATATCAGCTATTACCTACATTTTGAAAAAAAAATGTGAAAAAATAATAGTTGTTTAGTACATGTATATAATCTAGGCACATTGTTCCAAATCATGGACCTAGATGCAGTAGGTCCATTTGTATATCAGGCTGATTACAGCACTTATGTAATACCAGATGGTTGTACTGGCATGAAAGGAATGCAAGGTTATCTACGTGCACTGTACAAACCAACATGTATATTGCACTATGGAGATACCTACATGCACTGTCTAATAAAAAACTGGTACTACTAGTAGAATTTTTGTCTCGCGAGGCAAAAAATCAAATCGAAGTTAAACATTTACCATAATTCCAGTAAAATTGCGTTTTTAGCTCCTATACTTCGGTGAAGGTTCTTAATAAATAGCATTTTCTTTTATATACCAGTGTACAGATGACTTTGCATAACTGGACGTCGCACACATCAAATTATTACTTATGTGGAATATTTTTTACCCTCCCAATTTGTTCTGTGCTTTTTCAATGGGAAGTTTTTCTTCTAAGTCAATTTTTTAAGATCGAATATCGCTTATCTCGAGCATATTTTTGAGTCCAAAAGGGAGCAAACTTGTAAAATCATTCGCCTACATGTAGGTCGAAGTGGCCGCAACTGTCATTCTTGAAGGTCTTTATGGGTTGACCTTTTGATCTCTGCCTGTCAGCATGACCGTAAAGGTATCATAAATTTCCCATTCCCTCTCTGCCTTCTCATTTTTGACAACATCCATTTCCCTATACATGTTTCTTCACTTCTAACATAGAATTGTATTCAAAACTGTAACTCAAATTTTGTCTAGGTCGACGTAATTTGTGTGGTCCCCAGTGATTCGACTTAGGCAAAGTTTACTGTATTTGCACGATGTTGAATTCTCGGCAAGCAAAAGAGATGTCCTGCCTTTAAAGGCAGTGGATCTCATTTGCACACATCCCCACAGACCAGGAAAAGATAACTCATGCCCTTACACTATTGATGAAGGGCATGTCTGTGAAATTTGGGGGAGAGTAATTGCTTAGAATTTGAAAAATGCGAAAGAAAAACAATAGCCGTTTAGTGTACGTTCTATGGTAGGAATATTTCTCTCGCGAGAAAAAAAATCAAATCAGAGTCTAATGGTCACTATGATTCCAATAAAACTAAGTTTCTAGCTCTTATATTTTGCTGAAGGTTCCCAGATGGCATTTTCTTCTAAATGCCATTGTATTTACATAATCTTAATTTTTATGCATGCAAAAGAGATCCACTGCCTTTAATAGGAGGGGTAAAAAACACCAATAACTCATATTTTAGTTATTCATTACTTGCTAAAATAAATATATAGAAGGATGCAAACTTGTAATTTCTTCAAATTTATCCAATAACACAGATCCAGATGGACACAAAGCAGATAACTATGAAGATGACAGAGACATAAATGAACCAATCTATGTACCACTGGAAGATGGGGAACCATCACAGACTATACAGGAGTGGCAGAAGCAACAACGTGAAATGAATGGTAAATTATGTCACTTGATAGTGAATACATGTCTTTTTACACAAGTGTAGGGAATGTGGAGAGTTGTAATAAGGGAAGAAGTTTTCCTCTGAAGATGAAAGGATTACTTTATAGGAGGTGCGTGATTGAGATTGGTGATATTGTATGCTAGCAGCCATTTCATAATTGTGTCATGCAAGTCACGCATGCTGTGTGTTACAAGTCACAAATCAGGGTATAGATGATTGATTTACATGATCAGATAAAGCAGTTGGCTTCAATATTTTCTCAGTTTTGATCCATACCCTGGTTTGTGACTTGTGTGACATGAAACATGCATGACTCGTATGACATTTACGTGGAATGGCCGTGGGAGTGAGACGTGGTGTTTAACCCCTTGGGCTCGATGCTATTCAGCACTGTTGTTCATTGAGAGACGACGCGACTTGCTCTTAGATGGCTTTGAAGGGAATATAAACCCATGTTTTCTCTAAAAATTCTTCTTACAATATTTATTATGTTTATTTTCTTACTTTATACTGGTCAAAAAGTGTAATTTTGTGGACAGACTCATTAAGCAGTAAAACTCTGCCATATGCCCAGTGTTTGACCGAAAGTTTTGTCATATTTTCTGGGCTTCTGTAGAAGCCCGTCGTCTCTGAGTGTGCAGTGTACTGGGCTTCTGTACAAGCCCGTCGTCCCCAAGGGGTTAAGTGAAAATGAGATCGGTATTCTGAGGAGGACTGAGAGAGCAGTGGTGAATGCGATGTGGGGTGTGAAGCTGATGGATAGGAAGAAGACTGAGGATTTGATGCAGATGTTGGGTTGGAAGAAACGGTGGATCAGATGGCGAAGGCGAATGGAGTACGTTGGTATGGTCATGTGTTGAGTAGGGATGTTGATAATGTTTTGAGAAGGGTGCTTGAGTTTGAGGTGGTTGGTCATAGGGGAAGGGGGTGACCAAGGAAATCATGGAAGAAGCAAGTGGTGGAGGAGAGTAGGAGGGTTGGATTGTTGGAGGAGGATGCACCAAATAGAGTAAAGTGGAGGGAGAGGGTAACGACAATTTCTATGAGTGTCAGGTAAATCAGGCCACCCCGTAGTCTGGGACTAACCGGATTTAAAACCGGGATTACTACTACTTACACGTACATCTGTGATAGGTAGTATATAATATGAATATTTGTCATTCAATGAAGAAAACTGTAAAACTGTTACTGCATTGAATGCTTTATACACAGATTCATTTGAACACTTCCGAGTTACCATGATGGGTGAATGTTCTGTAGAAAGGATAGAAGCAACTACGGACTCTGAATCAGAAGACGGTCCAGAGCAACTTATAAGGGAAGGTCAGTATTGTGAGGTAGTGTTTGCATTTAAACTGCACACAGATTAGTGAGGTACGGGGGGGGGGGGGGGGTAGGAGGAAGGGGGAAGTTGGGAGGGGGGCATTCGAGATTAATTTTGGTTCTAGAAAATGCCATAACAGGGATCTAAGGAATGGGATGGAATATTCAAATAGAGCATCTTGAGAACTATGAAATTAACGAAGTACAATGGCAAATTGGTTTCAGTAAGAAGGGGGCACAACGCTCACCTGAGGTCTCGCAAATTCTCTGTGGTGGCCATCTATGCAAAAACATCAATTATACATAGTTTTGGCCCTTGGAGCCTGTTATCTAGGCACCAAAGGAGCCACATGAACTGGAAAAAAAATTGCATCCCCTTGCCATATAGCTGATTCCACCAAGTTATGTTAAATGCAACATCCATTATATCAAACATTTGTCCTTATGTGTTCTTTGACCTACTTATGTGACTTTTGACCCCAATTTAACATTGAGGTCCCTATAAGGCATCTACCATCCAAGTTAAGGTATAAATGGGCTTGTGATTAGAAAGTTACCTAGTTTTTGGCCCTTATGTGCCTTGTCCCTTGGGCTCCTAGGGGGCCACATCTGCCATTTCAAGAACCCTCTATCCTCTTCCTCTAAAGATTCTTCCCGGTTCCCACCATGTTTGGTCTAAATCCATTGATGTGCTTTATAGAAATGATGTAAATGTAAATTATTCCCATAGGACCCTTCCCCCAAACTGTGCAGGAATTGGCTATCCATTGTAACAAAACATACAAGCTCATTGATTATGTGTGGAGCTAGGTGGGGATTGGGAAATGTAAATTAAAGTGATAGGCTAACATTGTGGAGCTTCAATTTAAAAAATTGTCAAACTTTGATATCTGAGCTACATAGTAGTATTCAAATGGACAGATAAACACCCTAGAATACAAAAGTTTGGAAAGTTACACTGCCAATGGCAAGTTATACATGAATAAACAATAAAACTCGGGGCGAGTTTTATTAACCTAGGTGTAAACACAGTAAGTCTATGGGAGGAAATGGGCAAGTGAATCTGGTCAACTTACGATTTTCACTTTTTTAAAGCACTAAATAATCATTTTGAAATACAATTTTTCAGGGCTTCATTTTTAGACCTCATCAAAGACACTGGTAGCATGGGGAATCATGCGGCTCAGATTTTTTTTAACTGTGGTAAATGTTAGCCAATACCTTTAACCCTATATTAACTGGGGGGGGGGGGGTCAATTTGACCCCCCCTCGACGAATTTCGCGACCATGCCGCCGCTGCAAAATTTTTTCACCGCGTCGCTCGCCGACTTTTTACTTTCAAGTCTTGCGCATCTTTTGAGACCATTTTCGCGAAAATTGGACATACCGTTACGACGCTGCGCGACTTTTTATACATGCATGTCAACCCCAAAATTGCCTCAAAAACGTGATTTCGTGTACAAATCAATGGAAATTGTGTTTTCAGCCAGAAATCATAAATGTAATGATTATTTTTGCTTTTACTCGTTGAAATGAATTTATTTTATGCTGTTTACGATTGCAAAAGTGTCCCCAACAAATTTCATCAAAAAAACAATAGAAAAACAAAAGGTCAAAAAAACAAAGAAATACATAGAAATTCACAAAACAATGAAATACATAAGAAATTAATTCCAATTTGGCAAATGTTTTTGTATATAATTGTTAGAAATGTCAAAATGAATATTTTCACCAAAAATTAGCATTCTACTAGAATGTAATAAGTGAGTTATAGGCGAAAACAAAAATTTCATACACTTATTTGCATAATTAATTACTTAAAAAATAGAAAAAATAATTTTTTGGCAAATTTCACTATACAGTCGTGTAGTTTACATCCGGCTCTATGCGCCCATGCAAATTTTCGCGGCGATCGCCGCGATCGGCGGCCGAGATCTCGGCGGGGGGGGGGGGGGTCAAATTGAACCCCCCCCCCAGTAAAAACCTGGTCTGAAATAGCCCCAGTTAAAATAGGGTTAAAGAGCTGAAAACATTGAAGACTACTGTATTATAGTAAAGGGGTAGTGGGGTGCTGGGGTGTGGGGTTGGTGGGGTGGGGGAGGTAGTGGTGTGTCAAATTACCTAAACCCCCACTGCCCCATACCTACACCACCCACCCCTACACCCCCCACCCCTACACCCCATACCCACACCATCCGACACCCCACATCCACACCATCCCACATCCCACATCACCCCGTACCCCCACCAATCCACTGCCCCCACACCTCCCTCACCCCAATACTCCTGGTCTTTCATGTTTTTGTCACTAAAATCTTTAATTTACATAATTATCCCAATCCCCACCTAGCTCCACACATAATCAAAGAGAGCTTGTACCTTTTCTTACAATGAATAGCCAATTCCTGTACTACTTCATATTCATGTCCTTTACAAAAGTGGGAAGATCTCACTCAAGCATAAAACAATTTCAGAGTTTTTGGTGTCATATGTAAGAAGAGACTTTCAGCTTAGCATATATAAAGAGAGATTTTCCAAAATTTCTGTTACCGGTTCTTGTTACCGCGATAACTTAAGAACCGCTGATCAGATTTTGATGTAACTGGGACCAAGTAGGTACTATGGGGCAACAATGAACTGACTAGATTTTGGAGCTGAAAGGTCAAAGGTCAAAAGTCACCGGGCCAAAACTATGTCTGATTTGGGCTCGTTACCGCGATAACTTGAGAATGGCTGGTCGGATTTTGATGTAGCTTGGATGAAGTATGTATTATGAAGCAACAATGAACTGATTAGATTTTGGAGCTGAAAGGTCAAAGGTCAAAGGTCACCGGGCCTAAAATATGTCTGACTTGGGCTCATTGCCGCGATAACTTAAAAAAAGCATGATGAGAGATAGATGCTGACGCTCAAAAATACAAAGATACAACACCCTGCAAACAAAACAAAAAGAGGGCCGCTCACAAAGAAAGCCACGACGCCGCCAAGCCCGCAATGATTTCTGGAAGTTTAAAAGTTCATATCCACGCGCACCTACCAGTGTGAAACCCCCCCCCCCCAAAAAAAAAACAAACAAACAAACAAACAAACAAAACATAGACGCAAAAGACGCAAAAGAAAAGAAGAGGAACCCCATGCAACCCAAAATAGTTGCTGCCAAAGTGGCATTACTTATTACTTAATATTGAATTTGAACAAAAACAATGTATATATTCTAATTGTGTGGATACTACAAACATTTCAAAAGAGGTGGAGAAAATTTTTGTCACCCCAAAACAGCTATTTTTGGGCAAAAATACGCAAAAATTTGATTTTTTTTCTTCAAAAAACGGTGAAGTATACAGGGTTCTAGTTTGCAAAAACTGTAAAAAAAAAATACTTTTAACCCTAGAAAAAACCTATATTTCATTGATGAAAAGGTAATTTTCCCCACTTACATGTAATATGTTTACACACATTTGTCAGTGAAATGGTGGTCAAATCTTGATCTTGCCATGCATAGTATCAAATTGCACTTTGATTTTTGATTATGTGGTACACTTATGTCAAAGGTCATAGCTTATTAAATATGTGACCGCCCAGCTCAAAACCCACAAAAAGTAGGCCAAAATTAATTTTCACTTTTCTTCATAGTTTTAAAAAGTAAGTTCTTAGCTTTAAAATGATATATAACTTGCTAAAATTGGACTATCCTAACCTATTCAAAAACTGATTGAAACACGAGAGAGTTCGGGGGTGCAGTTTCACAGAAAAGGGAGGAAAGAGGATTTAAAGATTTTGTTCACTCAGGTGCGCCATGCAAAAGCACATGTCCGAAAAAATGTGGTCCAGAAAAACTGCCAATATCTCGATTTCAGTTTCGTTTTAAGCCAACGAATTTTGATGGTAGAAAGAGAAAAGATTACTCTTTTAGATTAGACAAACTTTGAAAATTTGAGTTAGTCAACCTAAATGACACATTTTGGTCTATTACAGAGAATCAAAATCTGCGACTTTTTGTTGGTTTGGAGCTGGGCGGTCACATATGTAAGAGTAGTTAATTACAAGTTAGTAATGTTAGACAGATTTTGATCTTCAAGTATGTATGCCAAAGTGCAAAGTTCACACTTCATTAAATATGCATACTGGTATGTATGCTATATGTACCCGGCAAGGGGATGCTACGCTTTGCGTTGTCCTTGTTATTTTAATGTCTGCCACTTTCCTTACATTTGGGTTGTGCGACTGTATCAGGGTATAGTGGTGACGGGCCACATGTAATGGTGCTGGACAGGACTGCCACTAAAGATGTTGATTTTCCTGTATGCCACCTGTGTAGTTTACCCTAAGCACACTACTTTTCCCCTACCCCTTCATAGCCCAATTTCCCCCTATGAAGGTATGTTTTCCCCTACAAAATCCACTTTTCCCCTACAAAGGTACATTTCCCCCCCCACAAGATGTCCTTAACAAATGCAAGAGATTGATCACGGTTTCTTGCTGGAGATGGACAATGGACTTGTCCAAACAATGTCTACAGACGAATATAGACGGGAATTCTTTGAAATCCTTTGGGGATTTAAGAATATTTCTGAAAATTGTCAAAAGCCCCTATAAATCATCAAAAAAACACCTACTTCCTCCTATGGAAGGCCATTTTCCTCATAAATGTAGGTATCCCCACTTCCTATGATTGGCTGAAATCGCCTATGGTAGGGAGTTTTCCCTACGAGTTGCAGCCCTTTTGCTGGAGTACCAGATTGAGGATGCACACTACGATGTATCGGAGGCCGATTATCAGCACTCGGCAGTGTGGGGAAACATACAATATAATTACGACCAAGGAGGATGCTGATACAGCTGATCCACATTAAATTCCCACTCTCGCAGCAAAATTTGCGGTGCCAAGTGGGGTGTGAGAAGTTGAGAACCCATTGATGCTAAACTGGCCAGTTCCACGACATACACGATTGCAAACTCACTGGTCGAAAAATTGTTGGGAGGATGCTGCTGCTAAATATTTAGCCCCGTGTAACTGCGCTTACCTAAAAACATAAAAAGTGAATGCTCCTGTTTGGGACCACCTCCATCAAGATATAAGAAGCAGGGATACATTTTAAAATGATGTGCATGGTGACAGAGGTCGAGTGTCCGTTAACCTGCAAGACTCTTATGACACACAACTTGCTAATGGCAACCAATCTTGGGTGATAGATGCACTTGGGGTACCATCATGTTAGGTTGCCATTAGAGGTCACATGATAAAGTCAAGGCCATTTTAGGTCAAATGTTAACATTTACTAGCAGGACTCTCTTGTGACACTAAACCTGGGGAATGAACTTGGGGAAACCTTTGTGTGTTCTTGTCATGAATGGGCGAGATGTCTTTTCCTGAATTTTTTGGCATTTTGATAATGAGTTTCTTCTGATAGATTCTTAACTTCTCCCTTTCTTTCTACAATTTTTTTATTTCCAGGTTCCTCACCATATAGGGATATGAATCATTTAGACTCCAACCAATTCCAAGAGTCTGATTGTGTCCAAAGTGTTCAAGAAGATGAAGAAAGCATCCTAAGAAGGCTACTTACCGGCAGTACCAAAGAATCCACAGATGTTGACAAGCAATATCTCTCTGCAGAATGTGGTAAAGCATTTGGTAACACAAATCACTTGACAGACCACATGAGGACTCACACTGGGAAAACACCATTTAAATGTAAAGAGTGTGGTAAAGCATTTGGTAAAATATGTTATCTGACAGAACACATAAGGACTCACACTGGGGAGAAGCCATTTCAATGTAAAGAGTGTGGTAAAGCATTTGCTAATAAAAGTCATCTTACAAGACACCTCACGATTCACACTGGGGAGAAGCCATTTGAATGTAAAGAGTGTGGAAAAGTATTTGGTCAAAAGATGTTCTTACGAAACACATGAATATTACACAGTGGAGAGAAGCCATTTATATGTGAGGAGTGTGGTGAAGCATTTGGTCAAAAAAGTAAATCTCACAACACACATAATGAATCACACTGGAGAAAGACCATTTAAATGTAAAGAGTGTCATAGAGCATTTGTTAAAAAAAGTTACCTTATATCCCACATAAGGAGTCACACTGGGGAGAAGCCATTTAAATGCGAAGAGTGCGGTCAATCATTTGTTCAGAAAAGTTGTCTTACTAGACACCTCAGGATTCACACTGGGGGAGAGACATATATGTACAGAGTGTGGTGAAGCATATAGTCAAAAAA
>JZLH01S0037566.1:9611-32662 GCA_001188425.1 Eucidaris tribuloides
GTGTAATTCCCATCTGGTCTAATACCCATTTCGTGTAATCATCATTCAGTCTAAAATCATTTCGTCTAATAAGCAGTTGGTCTAATATCCACTTTGGCTAATTTCCACTTCGGCTAATTTCCACTTCGTCTAATTTCCATTTTGTCCAATATTCAGTTCGTCTACGTATCACTTCGTCTAATATTCACTTAGGCTAGAGCCTCTTCGTCTAATGATTACATGGTCTAATCACCACTTCGTCTAATTTTCACTTAGTCTAATAACCAGTTAGGCTAATTATCATTTGATCCAAGTATCAAATAGTCTAATGTCCATTTGTTCTAATGCATATTTGGTCTAATATCCACTTTGTCCAATTATCATTTGGGCTAATATTCATTTTTGTCTACAAAATAAAAAAATTAATACACAACAGCTAACATTCAGGCATTCTCCATAATGAGAGGGGGAGGAGAGTGGAAGGGAGGTGTCGGAACCAAACGGACGTGTGCTGAAAGTAAAAAGGGGGTTGTATCCTCCTCTCAAGTCTGAATCATGCCCCTCCCCCCCCCAAAAAAAAACGAATAAAATATAATAAATCATGGAAATAATCACATGCCCTCGTATAGAGCTGTAACACCTTCCAAACGGTGAGGAACAATTATTATTGTATTGAAGTCAGTGTCAGCTATAGGCTGGTCAATCCGAGTAAGATAAATCCCCACTTTAAAAACCGTATAACCTCATCATATTCACAGGAATTACGAGAGCAAAGCAAAGCGATTCTATCATGATTCGAGCGGGCTATGTGCGTACACAGATTAGTAAAATGACTACCATGTGAGCTTATGGTCTTATTGAAGAACACAATCGCGAATCGCGATAACACCGTCCAGTAATGGTTATTTTGCAGACCAAATGACACGTTCTGCTGTATTCCCAGTGACATAGTTCTACAGCACGCGTGGTAGTTCTCCTGGTAAATCTTATCAAACCCACCCGCCGTGGCGGTTTTGCATGGCTGCAAAAATGCACTAGCTGGCGATGGCTAGATCCATGACAGCAGTGCTCAGAATTGCTTTAAAAAATACGGGGGAAACTTATTCCTGAATACTTCTAAATATTTTGTTTATATAGTTTTCCAGCCATGAAAATACATGTCATTTCTGATTATCATTGTTTGTGATCGGATAAGTGTACAGTCACACGACCGACGGCCGAGCATGGCATGATTTGTTATAAAACGGAGAAGTTGCAAGCAAGTTGCAAGTTGAAATGGGGAAAACAGGGGCAATAGGCCTTTAGATTGTATGATTACAAGTATATCTAATAAAAATGTTCACGAAGAAGAAATGTAAAGTAATTAGTGCTAAAGTTAAAGATTTGGGGGTCATCTGACTTGGCGTGTTTTTTAATGAAAAAAATGGGAGTAGCCCAATTGACCATTAGACGAAATATAAATTAGACCCAATGATAATTAGAGAAAATGGTGTTTAGAACAAATGATAATTAGACCAAGTGACAATGGCCGAACTGACAATTAGACCAACTGCACGTTAGACCAAATGTCAAATAGACCAAATGGATAGTAGACGAAATGGAAATTAGACCAACTGATTATGGACCAACTAGCAATAGACAAACAGAGAATTAGACAAACTGACATTAGACGAACTAGTATTAGACCAAATGGCAAGAAAAAATATTACACGAAATGGCTTTAGACCAAATGGCAATTAGCCAAAGTGATGATTAGACCAAATGGTCATTATACCTACTGGGCATTAGACCTGATGGTCATTAGACCAACAGAGAATTATACCAAGTAGGTTTAGACCGAATGGTGTTATCCCACCTGGATGTTAGACCAAGTGGTATTAGACCAAGAGATAGTAAACCAATACATGTATGTTTTATTTCATCAAGTCTTTGATGAAATATTTATGTTTTTATTCTCTGCAAGAAGTGCATCAATTGTGGCGAACGATGTTAGAGCATCAAAGTGTTTGCATCATTCTGCAAGTCGAAGCAAGCACTTCGTGGTGATCTCCACTCCCATTCACTACGTTGTTGCATCATAGATTCTCCATCTGGCCACCATGTACCGGTACTGGTAATTCCAGTCTGTCAAACATTTCACTTGTGATTATAATTTGAGCAATCGAGTTAAATCATCAAGTGGAGTTCTTTTCAGAGCTATACAAATACCTGCATTAGAAATTCAAATGATGAGTACTATCGTTTTTTTTAAGAGTCCAATCTATTGTTGCATCGTTATGTTCATGGTTAAAAATGTGGACAGTAATTTTTACTGCATTGCTTGAATGTGTAATTTCATGATTCGACTGGTTAAGTTTGTTTGTATTCTTGATTGGTTCAATGTCTGTCACATGACATTTTCTATTTTGAGCATCGCCCGCGAGGAGTGTAATGACCGGTCATTACAGCGTCATTACACAGGTGTGCGTATCTCGGAAGTCCCAATTAACACGTGGAGAAATAGCGCTTACGTACGGAATACGCAACCGAATACGCGTTCGCAGGGTACTTGTTTTCTGCGCGTACTTAATTTGGCGCAGGGCCACGCACCAAAATTCCATTTACGCGCGCGCATGGTCAATGACATCAGCGACGTTCGATTACGCGCGAGAGGCGTTAGGCGTATTGCTGCGCATGACTTACCATAGGGACCGATACGAATACGCGCTAGACAGACTTTGACGTGTTAAGTGTTCCCAGAAAATAAACTACGCAATTTATGCTGGCATAAATTGCGTATTAACCCAGATATGCAAATGACTTACATCGATACTCCTGGCGATACTAGCAATATCAATTATCATGATCGATTATCACATGACAGTGATCATTGACCAATGGCAAATTTAACGAGGTACCGTAACAACAAAAGGGGGATTTTTTTCTTTACTTTGAATAAATAAGTAAAACATGCTTACAGCACATTTTTATTTTTACTTTTCTTTTTTATATCATAGCATACCCTCTTAAATATTCATATAAAAACAAACTCACCTTATATTTCACTCAATCTACATTCTATTAATCCCATGAATCACTGAAAACCCCCAAGTGGTGATTGACAGAAAAAACTATAATAAAAAATGGTGCAAATCGATGTAACAAAGGAAGCATGAAGTTCACAACAACCCTGTTCACCTTAGGGTTAGGGTCGAAAAAAATTTTCGCCTCCAAAGCCGAGGTCCAAAATTTTTCTCGGTCATCCCAGCCGCCGAAATGTCGCTTAGCGGGGGGGGGGGATTTTAGGTCAAAGGGGGATGTCTATTAGTATTTTCATTGTAAACAAGAAAATCCTGCGAAATTTTTATTTTTTTAAGGGGGGCTGAAGCGATTTTTTTTTTTTTTAGGGGGGGGGGGGCTTATGCCTCCAAAGCCCCCCATACAACCGCGCCTGGACTGAGTGCACTAAAGGTGGCCAGTTTCTACACCGATTCTCATTGGTTGCTGAATTGCAATGATTCCTTGAAACTTAAAATTTGAGCCATCCAAACAAAGTTGTGCACGGGTGACGTATCAATTCCCTCACTTTTGCTTCATTCCTAAAGGAGATGAAAGTCACTGCAAAGTGCATATAAGAAGTCTAATATGCTGCCGTGATTACTAGTAATCAAATTAATCATTACAAAAAATGAGCTGACTTCTATTTTTTAAAGTTTGTATTTTTAAGCAGTAACGAAAACTATTTTGATTCATTTCACTTCACCACAATGACATAAAAATCAAGTTAAAATCAAACTAAATAAAACGGAAAATGGGCTTGTACAATGACGCCACATGTTATTATGTCAAACAGGACAAACCTATACATTCATCACGTGATCTCGTAAACTTCTCTAAGCCCAATTCTGTAGCTGATCTTCTTTCTTCAAATGTAATATCTTTTTTTATGTTTTATTTATCTCTTCATGTGTGAGGGACAGATGAGTTCTCCCTCAATTTAAAATAAATAAATAAATAAATAAATAAATAGAGAAATAAATTAATTAGTAAATTAATTTATTAATTAAAAACATCACTTTCTTTTTTATGCGACAAAATTATTTTTGTAGTCGTTGTTATATTTTGCAGTTCTCCTGTCGTAAAGCGCTTTGAGCATTTAACTAAAATGGATAATGGCCCTTTAAAAAGGCTTGTGTTATCATTATTAGTATTAGTAGTAGTAGTAGTAGTAGTAGTAGTAGTAATATTATTATTATTATTATTATTATTATTATTATTATTATTATTATTATTATTATTATTATTATTATTATTATTATTATATAAATACTTAATCAGAATTTCATTCAGAGTGTGGGGATATGATAGCAATTTACCCCAGACTGTTTGATTCCCAATTTTAACTCCGTAACAGCAAACTCAAAAGGGTGTTCCATTTTTGTCACAATTATTCAATCTTATTCAATCGCGAATAACTTTTCTTCTGTTGCATACAAAATAAATACCTCAACAAACAAAAACATTTGTACGCTATGTAATAGTGTAATGATCGACTTGATGATCGATCCATTGAATGCACCTCTCGCACGTGTGTGTGGGACAGCTGGTCCGACCATACACTGTAAAAAAAATACCGCCGTATTTACTTAATTCAGTTATGTTAAGAAACTGCCTTATTTTTTTCGAGTATTAATAACTCCATGCTATTTTAAGTATCTTCTACTGAAAATAATATGAAGTTATTATTACTTGATACAATTGAGTCAGTTTCTTTATACTATTTAATAGTAAGTTACAATGGAACACTCACGTCGATTATGTTGTCAAAAAAGCTAACCGCATGCTTGGATTTGTATTATCAGTGTCTAAATCATTGGCCCAATCCTCAATTTTTTTCCCTGTTCAAACCAATTATCCTCCCAATTCTTGAGTACGGTCAGCCAGCTTGGCGCTTACATACGCAGGTTCTCTCAGAAAAGATTGAAAACGTCCAGAGACGAGCCACGCACTTGATACTCAGGCAAAAACGACAAGAAATGTCATATTATGACAGATTAACACATTTCAACTGGCAAAGTTTGGAATCCAGGAGAAAATGTTTACTAATTATTTATGTTGTGAAGGCATTGTATGGTTTAGTAAAATGTGACGCTGTTAGACGTTCCATTTCAGTCAATTGTCGGCACTTGGAAGTGGTGAAGTTCGGCCACCTGCGGGCGCGAACAAACCGACTCCACTCATCAGCCATAAATTCTTTTCCCCGTTACTGGGATGAGTTGCCGGAATGTTTGCGCTCGGGGGTGGTTGTGAGGTCACTGCAGTCTTGGGTTCGTACGCTGAAACACAATTTTTTACATGATTAGATATCACATAAATCACAACAATTGGTAATTAACATACTCATGACTTGTTTATGCATTCTGCAGGCTAATATTGGTATTGAATATGATCTTTTGTAATTTCTGGGCTGGAATATGATTTTTTTTTCACATTTTCCTCAGTATATCAATTCACTTATGAATTGGAATTGATTAAAGATGTGTTCTGTGGAGTTATTAACGTAATCGTGATTTCATACGTCTTATAAAATGATATTGAATAATTGTTGAATGTGATTATTTACAATTTATGGGTTGGAAATTGGATTTGTTCTGTCAGTGGAGTAACTAACGTAATACATACATACATTTTGTATTACAAAGTATTTAGAATGAGTGTGATTAGTTATACACTTATAACTTATGGATGGGAATTCGGTATTTTTCACACTTTTCTCAATTTACAAATCCACTGAATTGTTGTGAAGAAGAATAGTTTGTGGATGTGTCATGTGGTGACAATGGTTGTTTTTGTCCCTCGCCCTCTCTGTTTTTCCCAATGACATTGTTATTTTGTTATTTTTTTTTAATTATGATTGGTACATTGTCGGTTTTGGGCTGGAGGGCGCAATCACTGCACAATGGTGATGGTGTTTTTTTTTTTCCTTTGTTAACCCACTCCATAACTTAAGTATGGCGTTGTTATTATTATTATCATTGTTTAAATTCAATTCAATAAGCGTATTTAGCATGTATACTTTATCTCTTACTGCTTCTGCTCGTATATGTTTTCTTCTTCTCGTATTTTTGTGAGCATCCACTGGATTGGGTCAAATAGTCTCATTGACTACAGTTATTTAATTAACTTTTTTTGACCCAGGCATTCCAGTGGATGCACATTTGTGAATTGCGTTATGTACATTTATGTGTCATATGATTGTATTGTGTACTTTTTGATTTGCCGAAATAAATAAATAATAATAATAATAAAAATACTATTTAATCAAGTAAGTATTACAAATTTGATTTAATTGTTATTACAAGAAGTAAACAATGAAGGAGTTAATTTTGCTGAAATTGTTCATGTAGCTATAATCAGTAAATAAGTATTAGTAACTAAGATTGTTTACGTAGATGTTACTTAATTGTCATGAGTTATTAAGTAGAAGTAACTAAGATTGTTTATGTGGTTCTTACTTGTAATTCAGTAGACGTTATCGTGATTGTTACAACAAATCAAGTAGAAATTTCTCAGATCATTTGTGTAGCTGTTACTTAATTGTTCATGTAACTATAACCAGTAAATAAGTATTATTAACTAAGATTGTTTGCGTAGATGCTACTTGTAATTAAGTAATATGAGCTTAAATTGTTATGAGTTATTAAGTAGAAGAAACTAAGATTGTTTATGTGGTTATTACTAGTAATTCAGTAGAAATTACTCAGATTGTTACAAGAAATCAAGTAGAAATTTTTCAGATCATTTGCGTAGCTGTTACTAGGTATCAAGTGGCAGTAACTAATACAGTTCCTTAAATTGTGTAGAAATTAATATATTTGGGTATATGTTACTTGTAATTAAGTAGTACATGCAGAAGTACATGTAGTATGCAGAAGTTACCAAGATTGTTAAAATTGTAAATATTCCTGTGTACTTAGTACTTTTAGTTAATTTGTATACTTGATAAAACTCACCGTGAAAAATGCAATGTAAGAAATAAACATCCGTAAACAATTCAGATATTGTCATGTGCTTACATGAAGTTTTATTGTTTAAACAAATATTAGAAACACACACAAAATTACAGGTTTAGCTTCACATGGAAATTAAATAATTGTTTTAGTTACTTACAAAAGTGCAAAAATTTGCTTTTGGTGTTGAAAATACTCAGTTCCAAGATGTCACACAGCAAAAACCTTGTATAGGGTCTGTAGCAGCTTGATATCATTTATAGACAAAACTCGACTACTTTCGGAATACTTAATTCAGAGGCATATTCTGAACAGCTTGTTATAGACCACTCAGGGTTCCCAGCATTTTTCCTCAAATTCTATGACTTTTCTGTGACTAAAGGAAACCAATTTTTCGAGTTTCCCGAATGTGAGGATAGCTGGGAACCCTACCATTATCATTTGGTAAAACTGTTCCAAAACATTCAATTTCCATCATTTCAAACAAACAAATTAATTTTACTTTTCCCTACTACGATAAACAAACATTTTACTCTACGACTATCACTCTCTTAATGTTCCTTTCTGTTCAACATATTTATTAAATGTACACTTTAAATATGTATTGAAAAGCACATTTCAATATTATACACTGTACATACATTAAAGTGTAATTATTAGAGAGTATCGACCATTTTAATCTACAAGTATTGAAAATGGAGGGCCACTATATCCAGAGAGCTGCGATGTTAAACGTCTTCAATACATTTGTCCAACAAAGCGTTGTTGCTTTCTGCTATGAACGTTTCTTACCTCATTGGTTGTAGTCCGGCGGTTAAGTCGAAAAATTGTTCACTTTTGTCTAAAAGCACCAAATTTGGCACAGACGTTGACTTATACATAAAACGCAAATTCTGATATTGGGCCCTCGAAAATTTTGCCCAGGAGAGCCGTGGCAGCCATTTTTTCAAAATGGCCGCCATTCAGAATTCCTGAAGTATGGAATGTGCCATTCCTTGTCCATTTGTAGTGAAATTGGGCACCATATGTACATACAATTTTGCTTAAAGTAATTGGGAATCATTTCTAGACATCATTTTAATGAAATGATAACTAAAGTTGCCAATTTGAAGAAGTTTGTATAAAAATTAATGAAATAAAATAAAAATGTAAGCTAGAAACTGAAAAATTTGAAAATAAGCTTTGGTACTTGTATAAATTATTTCCAGTGTCATTTGTTGCAAAATGATTTATGATGTTGCCAATTTGAAGACTGAAAAATCCCTGAAATGAAATATGTAATGAATACAACAAAAACACGAAAATGATAATGGGGATATAATAATGACAAAAATGATGGTAAAAATGATGATGATGATGATGATGATGATAACGATGATGATGACATCGACAATGATGATGATGATGATGATGATGATGATAATGATAATAATAATAATGGTAATAATAATAATAACAATGATAATAATAATAATAATATTAATAATAATAATAATGATAATAATGATAATAATAATAATGATAATGAATATATTACTTTACACTATACCATTAATAGTAACACGTGCAAACATACATACCTACAGTACATATACACAAACACAAGCACAAATACCTGTACTCACATAAATTTCAGAATGATACAGGATGAACACCTGTCAGCTCCTCACAAAGATTATGACACACAAATGTATACCTCATGGAAATGAGATTACTGCTACTATTGCAAATGATAGCAGTAGCCTGATCTTTACTAAACATTTTACTATGATAATACAGCTAGTACTGTTACAATAAGGTGAAGCAACTAAGCAAATGACAAAGATATCGGTAAACAAACTCCACAAGTGGAAGTTGTGGAACACCTTTCTTTCTCTCTTTCGGCCACTCCTACAAATGAGAGGTGGCCACGTACAGCAAATACGGTCTCTCCATCACGATCTATTCTATGATATGTCCTCTGTCACACCAACCATCCTCATATCCTTTCTAGTCTCTTGCCACATTCACAAACCTCCTGTTTGGTCTACCGCTCTTCCCTTTTTCGTAGTGGTACCATTTCCAACATCTTTCTCCCTATGTCAGTACTCCATATCTCTCCTTTGGACATGCCCAAGCTACCGCAACCTTCCCCCATTCGCCTTATCCCGCATCCTTCCTACGTTTGATTTCGTTGTCCCACACACAAACCCATTTCTAAATTTGTCTCTTCTTGTTACTCCCACAAAAAATCGTAATATCTTTATCTGTCCACAAACTCTTCTCCTCGCCATATTGTGAGAGGGACTGTCTCAAGGCTATACATCATGGCTAAGTTTACCACTGTCATATATATCTGATGTTCCCCTTTTTCTGCCCACTACAATTTTGCCACACATCACTCTTGTAACTCTCTTCCATCGATTCCAGCCTGCCTGGATTCTCTTCTTCTCTGTCTTTCTTGTTACACTCCCCATTACTTTCCAATATCGAGCCTAAGTATTTGCAGTTTCACCGTATCACCACCTGCAGTCTTAACACAAATGTGCTCCGCTTTTGTCTGGCTATTATTCAACCATTCCTCTCATAACATATTTCCAACTTTCCAAATTGTCCTCAATCAACACCCTGCATTCAGAGCAAATCACAAATATCATCTGCGAAGATAATGGCCCGGTTCATGGGGCATCCATACGTCCGCCTGTATGTCCATCACCATTCCCAACCAGAAAGTCAGCGCCAAATCCTTGGTGTCATCCAACTCTCACTTTAAATCATTTAGTCACCCTATCGTACACCTCATGGCTAGCATGCTTCTTACATATCTTGCACTATCCTCACTTATTTTTACTACCCCTGATTTTCTTACGCAATACCATAACTCCTCTCTTGGCTCCTGTCATATGCCTTAATTCTCAAGATCTGCAAACACACAATGCCCCTCTTTCGCAAATATCGCATCCGTCGTGATCCTACTTGGCATAAAGCCATACCTGCTCCTCACAAGATTGGCATTTTATTTCTCGGCGTAGCTTCCACCACTCTTTCCCAGAGCTTCATAGTATATGACTCATTAACTTTATTCCTCTGTAATTACTTTAACTCTCCAATTTACCTGTATTATTAAATTGACACTAACATGCTTTCCCTCCAGTCATCAGGCATTCTTTCACTATCCAAGATCCTATTCGACAGCTTTGTCAGGAAATCCACACCCATGCCACCCAAACACATCCATGCCCCCATTGGTATATCGTCTGGACTCATAGCCTTTCAATTATTCATTCTTTTTATATTGCTCTCACATATTTCTAAACGATAGGTACCTCCCCATCCAGTCTGTCTGTAGCATCTATCCTTTCCTCTCTCACGTTTTCTTCATCAGTTTCTCCAAATATTCATGTCATCTTTGTAGATCCTCTTTCAAAACATCCTCGTCTTTATCCTTTATCAACCTAGCCTGCAACATATCTTAACTAGCCTCTTCTCGCTGCTTTGCTAATCTGTTTAGATCTTGTTCTCCCTCCTTTGTGTCCAACTTCTCATACAATTCGTCATATGCCCCACTCTTGACCTTTGCCACTGCCTTCTTCACTTGCGTCGTTACACTCTTGTTTACTTGCTTCATCTCTCTGCTCATCTCGTTTTGCAAATGGAACATCTATCGATTAATAATGTTGAAATCGCAGTGAAATGAACTAATTGTCTGCAGTGACTGGCGATCTGCGGCCCGAGGTGCTTGACAAAAAATGATATCACAACAATCCCCCTAACCCCCACCTCTTTGACTACGACTCTCATCTCAGATTGGTTATTCCCTGACTACAACCATGGACCTACTACTCTAGGTCCATGTTACAACCAGTCGAAGAAGGAGGAGTGGTGTGGTCGAAATGGGGGTAGGGGGTAATATCGATATATGTTAAGGCTCCTCAGGGCACAGATAATCAGTTTCTACAGACAGAGACAGTAAGCATATTTTCATTGCTATTTCAACACTGTACTGATGCAGATGAACAGGTTGTTGCACACGCAGATTTGGCACTAGTACGAGTGCTCTCATCCCCATTAGATATAGATCTTCCGATAATGTTTATAATGTTTTGTGTGTGTGTGTGTGTGTGTGTGTGTGTGTGTGTGTGTGTTGTGGTGCTAATTGTGCGTAAGTGTATGTTTTTGTACCTTTGGTGTTATAGTGTAAAGTAATATTTAGCCTATCATGATGATTATGTTGAAGAGGATTATTATTATTACTATTATTGTTATTATTATTATTATTATTATTATTATCATTATTATTATTATTATTATTTCTATCATTATTACATTCAGTGTTTATTAAAGTTTCATCAATGATTTTGCCGTCTTCAAGTTGGCAACGTACAGATAATTTTGCAAATGATTTTGGAAATGATTTTTACAAGTACCAAAGCACTACTTTCATTTTTTTTATTTAACCTTAGATTTTAGTTTTATTTTCTTATTTGATAAGAATCTCTTTAAATTGGCAACTTTAGTAAATATTTGATTAAAATGATATCTAGAAATGATACCTAATTAGTTATAGGAAACGTGTATTTTAGTGTAGTGCACAGTTTCATCATGAATGGGCAATGAATGGCAAATAATTATACAGGAATGTGAAATGGAGGCCATTTTGGAAAATGGCTGCCCCGGCTCTCCTGAGCAAATTTCTCGAAGGCCCAATGTCTAAATTTGTTTGTTATATATTTATTAATGTCTGTGTCAAGTTTGGTACTTTTAGACAAAAGTTAACAATTGGTTTGATATGCCTAATTAAGCTGCTTAGAATAGAACTGATTTCTGTACATTATCATACTTCCTTTGTATACAACGTATTGATATAACACACCCATTGATGCAGTGGGCTATGCATTGTACGGTTTAACTAAATATCAATGTATCAACTTTGGATTGCAATAATTTCTTTTTCAATACAGCAATGAATCTAGAATATTTATAAGTTATTGACATGATATGTGAGCAGTTTTTGATAAAACATGAATTCATAAATTGAAAGGGTTTTTAAATTATATGGAAATATATTTTGGAGTATTATTCATATTTTTGGAAAAAATCGTAAAAAATAACATTTTTGCCCATAAATTTCAACTATAATGCACTTGAATCTTCTTAAATAGGGTATCATCTTGTACAGAATTTAGTCCCCTTTAATATGATATCATACACATAGCAAAAAATGGTTCCGTTACAAAGTTATCTTCCGAATTCTAAAAAACAAGTTTTCAAGGCGGCCATTTTGATAAAATGGCTGCCACGGCTCTCCTTGGCAAAATTCTCGAGGGCCCAATATCTAATTTTTTTTTATTATATATCAATCAACATCTGAGCCAAATTTGGTGCTTTTAGACAAAAGTGAACAATTCGGTCGATATTTTGGACTTAACGGCCGGACTATAGGAATCATAAACATAACTAAGATTGTGTGTTGAGGGTACATGGGCCTGACATCACAGGCCTCGGATACTCAACTGTCCGTAGTGCGTCTATACTTATTGAGGAAGGAAAAGTCGCAGGGTCTGGAAATGAGACTAACTTAGTGTTTTCTTGGAAATATGCAAATTAATATGTCATCTGTGATGATACAACACTATTAGACTTGTCTCAGGTAAGAAACTACTAAAAATTAATACAACTAATAGTCCATTACTAAAACAAACGCTTGGCTTTTAATTTTTCTATTGAAAAAATAAGGCATTTTGGCGGCCATTTTGTTTTTTCCGTATATCGCAAATTGCCCAAGGCTGACAGTGTCAGTTTTCAGATTGTTCAAGTTGATGGTCTCACGAATCATAATCTCTAAAGAAAAAAACTATAGACCCTAAAACAAGGCCCACCCCAAAATCTGGATTTGGCTGTCGGACTAAGTGTGTTGTTTTTAAAAAGAAAGGCGTGCAATTTAATTACGACAATCTTTCTCTCAAAATCGATTCAACTTCTTTAAAGTTCCATGAATCAGTAACATTTTTAGGTGTAGTATTAAATTGCAATTTATGTTGGAATGATCATATTAATTTAGTTCGTCTTAGAGTTTCACTTTTTATTGGAATTTTGAACCGACTGAAATATGAATAACCCCCTTATGTATTGTTAAATCTTTATAATTGTTGCGGCACAAATTGTCGCCGGCGACAATTTGTGACGATTTATGAAAAACCTGACGGCGCAAATTGTCGTCACAATTTGTGCCCGGAGTTGATGGCACAGATTGTCGCCAGCCATGATTAAATTACATTTAATTGTTTGTGGGTATGTGGGTGTATGTCAGTATGTGTTAGTGTGTTTGTAGGTGTATGTGTGCGTCTGTTTCTGTGTCTATATGTGTCTGTATGTTTGACTGTGTATGTATGTGTTTGTCTGTATATGTCTGTTTGTGTGTCTGTATGTGTCTGTGTGTCTATCTATGTGTCTATGTGTGTCTGTCTATGTGTGTCTGTCTGTTTGCCTGTATGCTTCTGTTTGTGTGTCTGTATGTGTATGAGTATTTTTCTGTGTATCTGCACGTGTCTGTTCCGTTTGTGCATTTGTGTGTCAATGTGTCTGGATGTGTCTAGTCTGTATGTGTCTGTTGTCTGTTTGTGTGTCTGTGTGTTGCGTGTTTGTCTGTCTGTGTGTCTGTTTGTACGTCTGTGTGTTTGTGTGTAACTGTATATTTCTGTTTGTAATTGTCTGTGTGTCTGTTTGTTTTTCTGTTTGTGTGCATGTATGTGTGTGTCTTTGTGTCTGTATGTGTCTGTGTGTTTATTTAGGTGTGTCTGTGTGTATCTGTCTGTGTCTGTGTGTCTGTCTGTATGTGTATGTTTGTGTGTATGCATGTTTGTGTGTCTAATTGTGTGTCTGTTTGTGATTGTGTGTCTGTGTGTTTGTCTGTGTGCTTGTTTGTGTCTGTATGTGTCTGTGTGTTTGTATGTATCCGTGCGTTTGTGTGTATCCATTCTGTTTGTGTGTGTGTCTATGTGTCTCTGTGTCTGTATGTGTCTGTGTCTGTATGTGTCTGTGTGTCTCTGTGTGTCTGTATGTGTGTACGTGTTTGTGTGTTTGTCTGTGTGTTTGTCTGTGTGTGAGTCTGTGGGTCTCTGCATGTCTATTTGTGTGGCTTAATGTTTATGTGTGTTTGTGTATGTCTGTGTCTGTATGTGTCTGTTTTATGTATATGTCTTTGTGTTTGGGTGTATGTACGTCTGCTTGACACTCACAAGCACATGCAGGCTAACACAGACACTTACAGACATCCAAATGCACACCATACACTTGCACATCCTTTTTCCGACACCACACCAACTACCAACTCACACACACATATACAAAGAAATGAGCAAAGACAAATACACATACACATGCAGAGACACAAACACACATTAATACACAAAGACACACAGACAAATATACATACATACAACCATACACATACAGACACACAGGAATATACATGTACATAGATACACACACACACACACGCACACACACACACACACACACACACACACAGATACACGACCCATATACGCATAAACGCATATCCACACCCACAAACTACGAACAAAAAGACACATAGAGACACACACACACACACAGAAACACACAGACAAAGACAAACACATGTAGACACAAAAACAGACAGCAAGGCAAACACACAGACACATACAGACTAGACGAATACATAAAGACCCACAGACACATACAGAGACACAACATACACATTCATACACACAGACAAACACATAGACATACAAACATACATACACGGACACAGGCACATACATAGACGCATACATACACACACACACACAGACACACACGAACATACATACACATACAGGTACACACAGACTCACACATAGAAAACACACAGACACATACAGACACACAAACATAACAGATACAAATGCGGACACAGAAACAGACACTAGTTTCAGACAAAGAAAAGACACATTCAGACACACACAGACACACAGACAAACAAATAGACGCACAGACACATACAGACAAACACACAACACATGGTCACACAAACAGACAGCAGACACATACAGACTAGACACAAACAGACGCATAGACACACACAGACACATATAGACACATACAGATGCACAGACACACAAACACACAGACATACAAACATACAGACACAGACTCACAGGCACATACAGACACACAAACATAACAGATACAAATACGGACACACAAACAGACACTAGTTTCAGACAAAGAGAAACATGTAGACACACAAAAACGTAGACAAACACACAGACACACAAACACATAGACATGCAAACAGACACACAGACCCATACAGACAAACACACAACACACAGACACACAAACAAATAACAGACACATACAGACACATAGACACACACACAGACACATACAGACACATAAACACACACAGACACATACAGACGCAGACACAGACAGACAAACGGAAAGACACATTCCGACAAACACACACACACAAACAAATAGACGCACAGACACATACAGACAAACACACAACACACGGTCACACAAACAGACAGCAGACACATACAGACTAGACACATACAGACACATGCAGATGCACAGACACACAAACACCCAGACATACAAACATACACACAGACACACAGGCACATACATAGACACATACATACACACACAGACACATACCCACACAGACATACAGACAGTAACAGACATACAATTAGACACACAGACAAACACACAGACCCACAAACATACACATACAGACAGACAGACAGACACACGGACACACAGACACATACAGATACCCACAGACACACAGACTCACACACAGACTCACACAGAAACAAACGACACACACAGACACAAACAAAAACACTTAGACACGAAAACACATAGAAAAACACACAGACACACACAAACGCAAAGACATACAAACAGACACACATACACATACAGACAAACACACAACACAGACACACAAACGGACAACAGACACATACAAACCAGACACGTACAGACACATAGACACACACAGACACATACAGCCACACAAACAGACACATTCAGACACACAAACACACAGACATACATACATACGAACACACAGACACACCCACAAACACACAGACAGACACACAAACAGACAGACACACAGACTCACACAAAGACAGACACACGACACAGAGACACACAAGCAGACAGCAGACACATACACACATAGACACATACAAATGCAAAGACACATACGAGCACACGCACAAACACATTCAAACACAGACAAACACACAGACGAACACACAGACACACACAGACACATACAGACACACATACAGACACACATACAGACACCCAGACATATACAGACACAGACACATACAGACACACAAACAGACACATACACACGTAGACACACAGACACAAGCAGACACACAATTAAACACACAAGCAAATACAGACATTGACACTCAGATATACACACGAACAGACATACAAACAGACACACACATATTTAGTGAGTGGCGACAATTTGTGACGGTGGCGACAATCTGTGCCGTTAGGTTTTTTTTCCATGGCACAAATTGTCGCCAGTGAGGCAAAAAATTAGGATCTGAAAGAGCGTCACAAATTGTTGCCGGCGACAATCTGTGCCGATTTGTTCAAAACTTGACGGCACAAATTGTCGCCGCGTCACAGATTGTCGCTGGCGACAATTTGTGACGCGGCGACAATTTGTGCCGCAACAATAATGCCCATATTTTATCCCACATTTCATATTGCAATTCAATTTGGGGAAATAGGCATTCTTGCCACCTACAAAAAAAATGACTATACTTCAAAAAAAAAGCAATTCGTATTTGTACGAAATCAGATTTTAATGCACCAACATCTCAATTATTTAAATCATTATGCATGCCAAAATTGCAAGATATTAATAAAATTCAAATTGCTTCAATTATGCAACGTTACTACACACAAACTTTGTCTCCATATCTAATGAACATGTTTCCAATCAATGCCAATATTCAAAGTTATAATACAAGATCAATCAATAAATTTCATCGTTGGACATATTTGAATGATAGGTCAAAATATTCATTACGCCACACTGGCCCAGCTTTTTGGAATAGTCTGAATTTGAGAAAATTAAATATACAAATCAATAATATATTTAAAAGGCAATTTAAAAAAGAATTGATATCTACCTACTGACTTTCTTTACTTATGTATTTATTTTCCATGCTTTATTGAATTAGTCTTTCATATGTTTTAATATGAATTTGTTGCGCGTGTGTGCGCGCGCGCGCGCGCGTGTGTGTGTGTGTGTGTGTGGGTGGGTGTGGGTGGGTGTGTGTGTTTTTAATTATGTCATTTATGGTTACATTTGACTGCAATATTGGTACACTGTCACAACTAAAGCTACAGTTATAATATCAAACAACAACCGTTCAATAATTTCGGGTATGTGCAATTTAACAAGCCTTTTCAAGGGCTTTCTACGTACATACCCTTTTCCATTCATGTTTCCAATAATTATTTTATTTTGTTTAAAATGCAATGTACATCTGTACCATCAATTTTAGTTGTATCTCTGTTTTGTCAACATGTGTAATTTTGTTCTCTATTGTCTGTTTTTGTCTATGTATCTTTTTTAATGAATTGGAAATAAAGATTGAATTTGAATTTGAACAGAAACCAACAGAGACCAACAGAAAATTTTATGTTGGTCTCTATTGGTCTCTGTTGGATTTTCGACTTGGGACACGAGAATAAAGTTCCAGATTCTCCTTAATAACTGAAGTTGTGACAGTCTATAGTCGGAGTCTAAGTTTAATTTGTCAGACCTTACCAGAACAAGAAGCAGATGCAGATCATAACGGCGTCGTGTTAACGTTAAAAGTTAGATCAGGACGTGTACTAGCGTACGTGTTACGCGGGCGTGTGCATGATGTGCATGTGAGCGAGATTTCGCTACTTGATGCAAGTAAAAGTGAGGTGCAGGGCCGGGGAGGTAAAAGAGCCGTTTCTTCCTAGCTTTCTGCATTGTGTTTGCTGTTTGTGGGTTTGTGTACAGAAATCACATACGGAGAAGCGACCCCAAAAGAAAGTCATTTGTCATTCCGTCTCTCTATTAGAATACCAACCCCTTTCTACTAATGGAGCAGGCCAAGACGTCGTCCTTCGGCTTGTGCGCACTCGCGTAACTTAACTGGTGCTTAAGGCCTAAAAGGATTTAATACGTGCATATTTTCGTCATCATTTACCCTCAACTGAGAGCATAATACTTATCGCTTAAATTGATATTGGTCGGACTTTTGGATAAATATATGTATGTTTTACTGATGGTTGCCTACAGCTACGTGTATCACAAATTAAGAGGAAAACATATCATTAAAATCACATTAGCCTATTGCCAAAACAAAATCTTTAAGACATAGTTTTCACAAATCACGATTGAATCGGTGTTGTAGGGTTACAGATCACGAGAAATCATTTGCCGACAAAGGTCAATTAGACTTTTGACGGATTTCCACCTTAATGAAAAGGGGTCTTCCTCACCTCATACCTGCCAACCCTGAAAGCCAAGAAATAGGAACAAATTATTTAAAAAAATGAAATAATAGGAATATTCCTAAATTACCTATACATCACTACAGACAAATTTGAACAAAAACAGGAACAAAGAAGTTAAAATTGCTCTTTTCTTTTCCAAAAATAGGAATATTCCTATTTGATAGGAACAGTTGGCAGGTATGTCACCTTATCATGCCCCACCCACCGACAAATCTCATGACCATTTGGACCGTTTTGTGTCACGTCAATTTCTTTAGAAATATCTCTTTCTATACATTTTCCCCCACTGGTCTACGTAGTTTTTGCTAAAACTGTCTCAGTGGTTTGAATGCAGTCCAGATAACTGACAGATAAACAGATAGCCAATGTCCGCAGAAAATATCTTGGCGGAGGTAAATAACATTGCCTAGTATCCGATTAACCCTTCGAATTTAAATTACAAAAATATATTAATAAAGAAGACTGTGCCGATTTATTACCCACAGAATAATCCCAGTATATCTCAACCGGTGCAGGTCGTGACGTCAGGATGGCCGGACAGAAAAATTACTCTATTATGGGACATTTTGCAATGAATTCTCGCTATCGCTTGAAGTCGATATCGACACCCGGGATATTTCTTCTGGAACGCCCACATCACTTCAGGTGCACGCGATATGCATTGTATTTTTTTGTGATTTTGGTACACGCTACACGTAAAGACGACTTCCGTCGTTTGGATTTCATCATCGTAGATCGAACTTCGGATTTATTTCGGTGAATATAAAGGCAACCACTGAGAGAATTTTCTTAAAAACAAATTATGCGTTCCAACCTCCTAACACCCGAAAACGACAGCAAGAATGGAAAGTAAACATGCAGTATCTGTTTCAGAGTTTGATATTTGTAAAGAATGATTTTGAACTTCCATCGACTGCATTATAAAAAAAAGTGTGTGTTTAGATATTGATAGCAAACACAATGTAATATAATTGACATTTGGTTCTTAGATGTTTAGTAATTTGACGTTTAACCTCTTGATAACATGTTTACAAAGTGATAACTAAAATGTGTTTAGAAAAGGTTTCGCCAAAAGGCACATTTTATAGTGTACGTGGGATACATCGGCCGTCACATGGCAAAAGGGTGTATCTGCAAATTTTGACTTTTTCAGGTTTTGGCATTTGGGGGGTTTTAGAGGGCGCTCTTTCCATTTATCTAGGTCTCGTATTGCAGACGTCTCCTTTTTGAGATTAGCAGGGCTATCTACAGCACTTTTTTGAAAAAACATCCTGTCGTTTCATGGCAAAAGGGTGTATCTTATAGATACACCCAGCAGCCGCAGCAGACTCAATGTTTTCGGTAAAGGTGTATCTGCTAGATACACTTCTGCAACAAAATGACTGAGCGCAAGCCAGATTTGTGAAATATGGCAAAAGGGTGTATCTGCAATATACGTCTTATGCGCGCGCGAAGTCAAAGCAAATTTATGGCAAAAGGATGTATCTGATACATACGTCTTTCCCCGAAATTGTGACGCGAAAGTTTGAGACTAGTTCAAGGCAAAGGGGTGTATGTGCTAAATACATCCTTTAGCAGTTTTAGCATGTCTTAGCTCTGAACACGGCTCGGTGTATGTTATAGATACGCTTTTTGCCAATGTGTGTCATGCATGCACGTGACACGCGCGCGCCGCGTGTGTGAATCATGCATAATGTATTTGATTACGTGATTAAAAGTAAACTCAAGTCCTGTTTATCTCGTCTATTGTTAAACATTTCGGTTGGCAATCAACCATTGCGATGCAGCGAGAGAGAAATCTTAGTGTTAATTATTTAAGGTAAGTTTACTAACTGTTCTCATAGGGTCCTAGATAAGACTATGTAACTGTGTTCGTGAAGCTATGAGACAGTCTAACGACGTATTGGGGCCGGCAGATTGTGTAAGTAAGGTTAGCCTAACTGTACGTAACGAAGCTATCAACGACAACTGCGCCAGCTACTCTGTAAGACGATGTTACGCGGTATGTGCAACGTACATTCGTGGATCTGCATCTTTCTGCTTTAGCAATTTGAGTTTTATGTGGGACAGGTGCTTTGTCAGCAATATGATTAATGTTACAAATTGCCAATTCGGCAATATTTTTATCTTGCGTGGGCTGTTTCAAACACAAGCTTTCAATTTCACGCAATTTCATCTAACGTAAACGCCCGACAAGCGCTCGCGGCATCACAAAAATGTTCATCGTTGCACAAAGTTACAGTGCAAGCAGGCCTCGCTTAACCAGGGAGGCCAGCCGCCGCGGGCCGGCGCTGGCCTGGTTAGCCTACCTGTGCAACGATTGCCGCGAATGAACAATATTCCACGGTGTCAACATGAACGTTTGATGGCTAGCTAGCACAGCCATTTAATGGTTCGCGAGCCGACAGTGCATAGTTCCAATTCAAATAGAGGTTCAATATTATTTTTGGCCACATTTGTCCATGTATGAATAATGAATTCCGGCCGAAACATTGTTCTGGCAATGATTTACAGATAACTAGTAAATGTGTAATCTGCAGATACACGGCTTGCCATGATATCACATATAGAAACGATGTGGTGTATGTGCAGCATACAATCCTTTTGCCATGATTTGACTATAGAATCGAATGGTGTATCTGCAGATCACCTTTTTGCCATATCACAAGTAGAAACGATATGATGTAAGTGGCGATACGAGTCTTTTACCATGATCGCGGACGAGTGTGGATAGTGGATATTTTTGGGCCAGAATGGTATCTCACAAAAAAGTGGTGCTTATTTTGAAGAAAATATATAATTATATATTATTAAAATGTATGAAAAATAATTTAAATGATAATCTACCAAATGAACATCAAGTTTGAAAAGTCGTTTTTCACAAAAAGGTAAGGCTGAAACTTCAAAGTGATTTTTCTAGGAATGTGTATTTTGCGATACACCGCTCTTTGCCATGTTAACGCCAGACTGTATGTAGAGTTTGTATATATAAACCCCGTCGTAATGCGCAATGCGACGCGTTACGGCACCATTCAGCCGAAAGACGAAGTCGGTATTGAGCACATCCGAAAACTTCGCGAAGAGAACGTCCGCCTATTCCAATAGGTCTGCTTGTTATCGTCTTGAATATGCGATAGCGAGAATCAGCCTTTGATAATGTCATAGTTTACTATGAAAGGCAGATGAATCATAACATACCGCCAGATCTATGCACAAACGAAAGAAAGCATTTACACTGGAAGGACGTTAAAGGCATTATTTGACAATGGTCACAGTTAAAAATGATCATAGGGCTTTAAAGGAGTACAAATCTTTGAGTACCCAATTTTGCCATGTCAATTTCCCCCAAAGACTGCTGTATTACATTACAATCAAGAGTACACCGGAATCATAATTTACGTGTGATGTCCATCCATACATACCTTGCCAGTGTCCTCATAAATTTCTAAAGTTTTGCATTCTAGGATGTTTATTTTTCCATACAGTAGTACGTGTATTTTAAAGCTCAAGCGGATATTTGAACCTCCTTTTGTGCATTTACTGAAGTACTGTATAGGTTGTTGTGTATTCGGCACTTTTTGGCATGCTTTACATTATAATTGTGGATGTCAACGCGTAGTTTAACATAAACCGATTTAGTTGGTGAATCGTTAATATCGAGTGAACTAAACTTACGGTACTTACCCATGCAAAACAGAGAATGCAGCAAAACTGCTACAATAATTTGCCGTCTCCAAAACCTTCGAAGAAAATGGCGATTAAATTTCCCTCGATCCATTTTTGCGTGATTCCACTGAATACAGTAAGGAATTTTGAAGGCAGAAGTGTACCCGATATTATTGTCTTAGTTTTATTCAAATAGCAAATTACTTTTAACGTGAAGTGTAAACGTTTAACACGTACTTTCCACCCGAAATTAACACTTGAAAATCTAGGAATTAATGCGTCTCTTCTGCAAGTGCATCGATGATCGAATGCAATCAAGTATACATTTCATTTAATACTAAGTATTTATCGGTCTGTATGCATCACGTGATATGTATTTTGCAGGTTCATTGATTCCTAACGACGTAAGGGTAAGTTGGGGCTATTGTTTTTACGTTGGGAGTGTTAAAGCGAAAATCCCTGCTAACAAAAGTGACCGGATCCAGCAAATTCAGGCACTTACCTTTGGCAGATATCAAAATTTTGATTATTGCAGAGTGGGATAGATCACGTTACAAGCTACATTTTGATACATAATTCACAAAAATTGAACAGTTATAAGAAAAGTCATGACAATTTCATTGTTTGTTCCTTTAAGCCATTTTTTATGAAAGGTGAAATTTCTGACAAACCCCGGGTTTTGTTTGCTTCATCGGGTCACAAGTACGTTTTCTGTATGCTGGACGTTTTAAAAACGTAATTTTGTCGACCAGGGGCGTAGACAGTGGGAGGGGGGGGGGGGTATGCATACTCCCCCAGTGCACAAAGTAGGGGTTACTGGTAGTAGTAGTAGTAATAGTAGTAGTAATGGTAGTAGTG